>SJYA01008477.1:0-16410 GCA_006410615.1 Neotragus moschatus
CAAAAAAAAAAAAAAAAAAAAAACTGCACTAAAAATGTAGGGGGGGAAAAAGTATCAAAAGATTTAAAATACTATACTAGAAAATATCCATTTAGTGCAAGAGAAAACAGGAAAGATAAAGGGAAGAACCACCCCCCCCCAAAAAAGAGAGACATATAGAAAACAAAAAGAATGACAGATATAAATTCAACTATTGCAAACATTAAAATTATATCAATTAATCGAATCAAAACCATAGACTGTCATAAAATAAACTTTAACCAAAAAATGTCCTATCACAACACTTCTAATAGTCTATACTCCAATATAAAATGAAAAATTCTTATAAAAAGCACAAAAATCTCATGCAAGTAAAGGGGAAATTTTCTCAATAATAAAAGGGCCAATCCATCCAGAATATATAAAATCTCTATACTTACAGTGCAATGAACTATTGAGCCCCAAAATACACAAAACAAAAACTGAGAGATACAGAAAATTCAACAATATCATTTGGAGATTTAAGTATTTAATTTATAGTAATCAATGGAAAATTTGATAGAAATATAGATCTACGGGATAGAATTGAAAATCTAGAAATGAATTTGTATATTTATGGTTAGCACTGGAATTCTTTGTTTTTTGTTTTTTGTTTTTCCATTGGGTACAGAGTTTCTTAAAATATTTCAGTCTGGTTCTGGAAGGAAGTGAAGTCATTCAGTCGTGTCCTACTCTTTGTGACCCCACAGACTGTAGCCCACAAGGTTCCTCTGTCCACGGGATTCTGCAGGCAAAATTACTGGAGTGGGTTGCCATTTCCTTCTCCAGAGGATCGTCCTGACCCAGGGATCAAACCCGGGTTTCCTGCATTGTAGGCAGATGCTTCACCATCTGAGCCACTAGGGAAGTCCCCTAGTTATATTAGATTATTAAAAATATTGTCTTTCAGCTTAAGACTTTGTTCCATTCATTTGTATAAAACTTTCATTTGGAATCAAATATCTCCCTTCTTCCAATGATGGCTAGACTTGACGCATTTAGTGATTCTGAGTGGATAGTGGGTATAGTTCATCATTTTACACCTGACCTTTCTCCTTGGGTATTAACCAGGAATAGGGAAAGAGAAGGTGTCTCTTTACGAAGCTATCATTGAAAGGGAGTAATTATCTGTAAACACAATGAAACCCACTACCCCTAAAGCTGAGTTCCTCTTCTGAGCTTATGATTAACCTCTCTATCTAAAGCTATTCCCTTTCTTGTCCCATATCTGTTTTGCCTCAAGACTGAGGAATATGAAGGAAGACGGGACTGAAAACAAGCAGGTCCCTATAGAGACCTTTCTGTGGTCCCCATTTTTTGTTTGCAGACCTTTCCTCAGTTCTAAAGGGCAGACTCAAACAGCTACTAGTCAAGGAGGTGAGGGAACCCAGAGACAAAGGAAAAGCAGTCAAGAAACAATAGTGTAGCCAAAAGGCAGAGGCTGCGCCCCTCCTCGGGGGATGAACAGAAGAGTCTCAAACATATTACTGAGTTCCTCTATAGGAACAAAGGCACTCATCCAGGTGGAGGATGCAACTTTAGGCTGAGCATAAGCATGTAGATTCTAGAAGGCTGATGCCAGCTTCCCGGACTCACCCAGTTACCTCTCCACCAATCAATCAGAGGAAGGTCCCACACTCTGTAGCCCTCCCCGCAAAATTTGCCTTTAGAAACTCTTCATTGAAAATCATTGGAGAGTTCAGGTCTTTTGAGCATGAGCCATCCATAGTCTTTGCTTGGCTCTTGCAATAAACCTTTCTCTGCTTCAAAGTCCAATGTTTCAGTTTGTTTGACCTCACTGTGAGCTGGCCACATGAACTTGGGTGCAACGATAAGAACAATCCTACCCTGGAATTCCAATCATAGTAGAAAGATGGATATTCCCCTTGTGCTGGTCATCATGGAACACCCAGCAATCAGAGAACTTTTGTAACAGCTGGTGGAGGCTGAGAGCTCACAAGGGGCACAGTGCCAGGCTGAACCCACTGGGAATGTCTTATGAAACCGGCTACCTTCTTAGTCCAAAATCCAGTCGACAGAATCAGGTTCATGCTTCTGCTGTACCTAACTTTGTCCTGTGCTTACAAGTCCCCTATCTCATCTAAACTCCTTTCCCATCCTCTTGGCTTTGGGCTATAATGGTATCAATCTTCTCTACTTTCAAGGGACCATAACCTCACCAGAAAAAGAGAACTTTATCTGGTTGTACACAGCACTCTATTTCCTCAATATACTCTTTTCGTCCCAGTGGAACCAGAGCATGACCACAGGCTCACACACACACAGCCATGGGGCAGGTGACTGTCTTCCCTTCTTGAAGGTACTCATAAACTTCACAATAGGTTCTATTGAGAATTCACAGCTTAAACAATTTCTATTTACATATTTACTTAATTTGGCCACATCATGGGCATGCAGGGCCTTAGGTTCCCTAACAGGGATTGAACTCACACCCCCCTGCAGTGAAAGCATGGAGTCTTAACCACTAGACTGCTAGGGAAGTCCTAAGAATTCAAATCCTGGGACTTCGGTCAGAAGGAAGTAGATAAGCACTATTCCCTTCTGTTTCATGACGATGTAAAATTCATGGATAGTCTTCTTTTCTCCTACTTAAATCCCATCCTGTGCACCGTCTCTACAGGCCTTTTACTCTGGAAGAGGAGAGGTGACAAACCAGGATTCTCCCACAAGAGAAGCTGAGTTCTCAGTAGTTCCTGTCTCTATGCAATCCCACACTGAATTCTGAAAGACATGTCAGCAAAGCTGAATATTTTGATGTTTTAAGTAGGTGGTAGTTGAATACAAAGTAACATGAATTGGCCCAGAAAGTCTGTGAAGAGGAACAAGAGAACTTGGGGTAGAATTACAGGGCATTTAAGGGAAAGACAGAAGAAGAGGAGCCAGTAATTGAAATAAGTGTTTTGGGAAAGAGAACAAGAAAAGTGGTGCTTGAAAATTCAGGGTGAAAACCGTTTCTTAAATGTGCAGCCTACAGCCTTAGATGCTATGAATATGCCAATAGGTTAAGAAACAAAAAGAGGCTATTATTTTGGCAGCCAGGAGATCGTGAGCATTTAGAGCAGTTTTAATGCTATATTGAGGGCAGAAGATTTAGCCAATAAGTTGAAAGACCAATGGGAAATGAAGAATTAGAGGCAAAGAGTATACAGCACCCTTTCAAAACATTTGGTGGTGATGGTAAGGGAAATACAGCTTGAAAAGAAAAAAAAAGGTCAAAGATATTTTCTGCCTATGAATACAGGATGGAGGCAATGATTTGGGTACATTTTAAAACAAAGAATATGGACCAGTGGGAAAAGTGTTAAAAATTTGAGAAAGAATCTTATGAAGCAAGATTCATAAGAATATAGACAGGAAAGAGTGTGGGGGACGGTGGTTCAATGTTATCTTTAGGAAGAAGAAGTTACCACCCCTGAAAGGTGGGTAATGATTAGACAGAAAGTGAGAAAGTTGAGTCTTATGGTCGCTACGTCTGGAAGATCCCCTGGAGGAGGAAATGGCAATCCACTCCAGTATTCTTGCCTGGAGAATCCCATGGACAGAGGAGCCTGGTGGGCTACAGTCCATGGGGTCACACAGAGTTGGACATGACTGAGTGACTGAGCATGAACACACATCTAAGCAAGAAGGGAAAAAAGGGGCAGGGAAGCTTTAGGGAGGCAGGATACAGAGGGGGGTAGAAATGGAGCTCCCCAGGGCCTCATTTATTATTTACTGAGATAATTTTTACAGGTGGTTTGTGTTGAGATTGATATGGATACGAGGGAAGAAGAAGAAGTTGGGAAGAATTGGGAGTTTGCAATTGACACAAATATATTTTTGAAAAACTATGCATAAAATATAGCGCAGGGCACTCTACTTAATGCTCTGAGGTCACCTAAATGGGAAGGAAGTCCAAAAATGAGGAGAGAAATAGCTACAGATATATATATACATACATATAGCTGATTCACTTTGCTGTGAAAGCAACTATGAAACTGTTACTCACTCAGTCATGTCCATCTGAGCCACCAGGGAACCCCTTAGTCAAATAAAAATTAATTAGAGAAAAATAATTGAGATTGGGAGGCTGAGACTTCCCTTAATCATCCCCCTTATTTCTGAAGGGATGTTAGGAAAAACACATTTTTATGATTAACATCTACAGTTTCCCAAATATTTTTTTCAGAATCATAACTTGGCCACATCTCAACATGGTTAATATTCTTTCTTATTTCTTTTTGTTTGCTTGTTTCTTAATTGGAGGACAATTGCTTCACATTCTCACCAGTCAGAATGGCCATTAAAAAAAAAAATCTATAAACAATAAATGCTGGGAGAACCTTCCAACACTGTTGGTGGGAATGTAAACTGATAATGGCCATTGTCAGGAGCCAGCACGGGAGATCCCACCCATGACAAGGTTATGTGGAGAGACCTGACGGGGCAAGGCAAGTCACATCTCAAGGGGTCCTCTGCTTGAGCATCTACCCCGAAACCAAAATCTGTCTGTTTACTGTCTGCTATATTATAGTCTTCTGACATTACAAGGGGCTATCCCCGACCACCTTCCTCTGGAAAAAGTTAAGTTAGAGCACCAGCTGGTCTTCTGCATATGAAAGGAATTTCTCAGCTCAAATCCCTCTGATGGCTCTCTAACTTGCCTGACAGTTGGAGACTTTTACAACTTGTGATTGTTTATGGCCCTCGACCGTGAGAGGCATGAAGCTTTAAACATCTTAAAGATATAGAGCCCCCTTTTTAAAGAGCTAAAAATTATATTTGTGATGGGTTTCACTGTTGAGTCAATGACTGCTGCCAGGCCTCCATATTCTTTATCTTTTAGGCACCTGAAGGATATTAATCAATGTAATTGGGATGTAGAAAAAGGAATATAGTAGTTTTTGATGCTAGCAACACTAGACTTTTGAGTTAATTAACTTTCTCTTTGTTATAAATCACTGTACTCCTCTTTCTTTGTTATAAATTGTTGTGTCCTTGCTATGTAAGAATGTAACTTTATTTAGTGCTTTCTGAGAGTGGCACCAGACTTTGGGAAGAACAACACTATTAAGACAAATAAGTTTTCTGGTTGACAGACCCTTATCAGAAAAGGGATGTAAAATGCTAATTGGCCTTCTGGCCAGAAGATGATGTAAATCACCTAAGACTTGTGTATACAGCTAGGTATGCAGAGAGAAAGCCTGGTCTCGATAAGAGACAGGGCTGCTGATGTTGCATAATTTTGTATTATCCATTGATCTCTATGTACAACCAAAAGTATAAAAGGCATTCCTGAACAATAAAGGATGGGCAGTCACTGGAAAGACTGGTCCCCCGTGTCTCTCACTCTTTCTCCCTCTCCCTCCCTCTCCTTTTCAGGCTGAATTCCCATCTGGGGCGTGGAGGCTCTCCATGTCTACTTACTTGCCCTGGCTTCTAAGACCCACACGAGAGGGAGCCCAAGGCGGGGCACCCTCTGCTATTCAAGTGGGCGCCAGTGGCCTAACGTAGATGGTGCAAACATCTTGTCTTGAGGTTTTATTAGTTTTCCGCATAAACCAAGTTATTCAGCCGCTTTTCTCCACTAATTTTCCTATTAAACTCTTTATTCTAATCTCTTTTATATTTCTAAATAAATAAGTTTTTCCTCACCTACTCCGTCTCCCCTTCAAATTACCCTGGACTCTGGTAGGCCATTATGTAGCACGGTACGGACATTCCTTAAAAAACTAGCAACAAATCTGCCTTATAACCCAGCAACCCCACCCCTGGGCATATACCCTGAGAAAAGTGAATTCGCTCAGTCATGTCCAACTCTTTGCAATCCCATGGACTGTAGCCTACCAGGCTCCTCTGTCCATGGGATTTTCCAGGCAAGAGTACTGAAGTGGGTTGCCAACTCCTTCTCAAGGGGATATTTCCAACTCTGGGATCAAACTCAGGTCTCCCATCTTGTGGGGAGACGCTTTTACCATCTGAGCCACCAGGGAAGTCCCAATATATACCTTGAGAAAATCACAATACTGAAAGACACAAGTACCCTAAAGTTCATCGTGCTCATCTTATTATTAACATCTTTTGTTTCCCCCATCTTCTATGACAGCACTTTAATAAATCAGACCCTTATATTCCTCATAAGAAAGAGTTTGCTTTCTCTTCTCCTAAGGTAGATAGGTTATTTTTTTAACCCCTTGTTTTCAGGCCCCTTTTTGGTCTTGCCTTGTCGACCTCTTGTCTGCGGCCCGGAGCCTCTCTGGGTTCTGCCAGCAGACTAGCTCCGAGCTCCCAGCTTTCCCTTATCCTTCACGCCAGCTTTTCTTCAAGGATTCTGAATTTCTCTGTCCCCTGCTATATGTCACAAATCAAAGCTCTTCTGCTAATTTGCAGTCGTCTAGAAACATATATTCAAATTCTTCATGTTCTGAGACTCTCCTAGCATCAATAGTTTAATTCTCATTCATTCATGATTGTACTATCACTTTAATGGGGTTTAAAGAAGATGAAAGAAGAATGGGAAGAACCTGCCCCTTAAATGAACACTACAAACGATCCTTTGATACATAACCTACTTAGCATGTATATTACACTTCCAATGGAAATTAAACACACACATATACACACATGACTGTTTGTAAGTTGGTTAATAGACTCTTTATAGCTATAACCACTGCCAATTTCAAAAGTACCTTTGCCCCAGATCACTCTACAGGAAATATCAGCTTTGTCTTCCCCATTCCTTCCATTCTGGGATGAAATAACTATTAAAGTAGGAGGTAATTTTTGCAAAGGAGCATACTGCTGTACTACCTGCCATCCAGATAGCGGTTGCAGCAGAGATTTCCTGTCCTCAGTAATTATGGAGATAAAACTTTTACTAGAAAGGCAACAGAGACTTGGGGTGGCGAAATCTGGGTAAATGACTAACATCCACTAGCAACAGGCAGTGATGACAGTGCAGACAAGCAGTGAGTATTTCTACCCTCTCTGGATTATTTCCTAACCTCTGATACAACTTGGCAAGCTACCTCTACTGCCTAAAAAAGCGGAACTGTTTTTATCAAAGAAAATCAGGTCCGATGTTCAAGTCTGGAAGACACTTCTGAAACATTATAAAGTGTGTCATCTTGGCAACCAGCTGGAGTGCAACCATTTGGAGCAGATCTATTTATCAACACACGCAGAGAGCAAGCTGAAGACTTGCACACTGGTGCTGAATGGAGCATGAAGAAAGAGCAGCGGAGACCGCATAAATATTAAGCAATGACCTTCCATTTGGAACTTGGAGGCAATTCCTCACATGGACTTTTATGCATTCAGAATTTATTTCTCTGGTTCCAAGGTGCAGGCAGATTGTACTAGGAATAAATAATATCACGATTCAGAAAACCATGGGGGAAAAAAAATGGGCTACCCCAGAAAAAGGAGTCCCTACCTCAAAGAGATGACAATTTCAGAATAACAAGATAGCCATTTCATTTAGTATTTGTGAAGTTTGAAAAGAAACACATCTTCAAAGTGCAGTCATGACCTTGGAAAATGTGTACACTGTTTTATATTTCTAAGAACCTTCTGAATATTTAAGTAACTAATAGAGGGAAAGTGTCTGCCCCTGAGTAGACTGAGTTCTTGTCAATGAACTATTTTAACAAAACATACAACTCAAGGGTATAGAGATAAATTAGCAGACTGTGTTGCTAACAGCTCCCTTGGTGGGGGTGGGGGTGGGGTGGGGATGAGTACAAATGCCCAAAATGGTGAAGTTGACTTTGGCTCAGACATAATGTACATCAGAAATATGTTCATCTTGATGACATGCATGTCCACACCTAGCACTTGATTTTCCCCCAGTTACCTTTCCTGCAAACTTCTATATGACAGGCTGCTTTTATGTGAAGTGCTTCTTCCTTGTTTACGAAAATCTCTTAGTAGAGTGGTTCACCTCTAAACAAAGACATGACTTAGTGACTGAGCAAGAAAAACCACAGGAGCGTCTTAGAAATTTGTGTCCCACCACCACCCTACTCAGTTAACCTACATCAGCAAGATCACCAGGGGGTTCACGTGGCCTGCCAAGTTTAAAAAGCAGCGATTGTACAATACTCAGTCAATCCTTAAGCATTTTATAAAAGATCACTGCCTTATAGCCTCAAAGAGTAGTTATGGCCTATTAACTTATATAACAGGCTCACTCTAACAGCATCCTGTCTTTAATACAATATTACCCTTATTACCACTAGTTCCACTGGATATTAGTCATTGTTACATATAAAAAAATCCATTTTTCAATAATATGGAAAATTCTATGTAGAGCACACTTAAATGTACCGAAATTTCTAACAGGCTAATATACCCTAATAATCTCCAGGAAAGAGCTATCATATGTATGATTTCCCGTAATTACTTAACTATAGGATCTATTTTTCCTTGGAGCATTTAATAGGAAACATTTTCCTTTTTTCAGTATGAAAACTAAAGAGAAATTGAAGTTCAGATTCCTGTCAATAAAGTCTTGAATGAGTTATTATCTATGACACTACATGTTGCTTCAACAAAAGACAAAACCCAAAGTTTGTTCTGACAGCAAAGACTCTCCCGGGTACCAATCCATGTTGAAAGGACAAACAGACCTTAGGCCTGAAGATGAAAGTTCCTTGTTTAGGAATCATATTAAAAAGACATATGCTTTCTTCAAATTATCTTACTGCTCTGGGGATATGACACTTTCTGCAGAATGTTATAGCAAAAAAAAAAAAAAAAATTCCATAAGGAATTGTTGGGAACAAATTGCAAAACAGCAGGTAAAAAACATGGGTAATTCAAGGCCAATAGTGACTTGATTATGCACATAAATTATGTGGAGTCAGAGACTGTCTCTTTTCATCACTAATTATACTAAGGGTTATTTAAGATTCACATAATGAATAGAATCGCCACAGCTTTGCAAAAACCATGGACATTTTCTTAGCAATTAACAATCCCTTAGGAATGCTACAGACTAAATTTGAATCCCTGGCATTTAATGTTGATATGGATTTATCTATAAATATAGCATTAGCTACTAAACAACAACAAATAGTGTTATACTACAAGGGAAAAAAAGCATACCTTTGCAACTGTGAATAATGGTTAAAAGACAGAATGTGGAGTTTCACATGTCTGGGTCCAAGCCTCAAAAGGTTCCCTTATTAAATAAGTAAGAGAAACACCAATACAGTATATTAACACACACACACACACACACACACACACACACACACACACACACATATATATGGAATTTAGAAAGACGATAACAATCCTGTATGCAAGGCAGCAAAAGAGACACAGCTATAAAGAACAGACTTTTGGACTCTGTGGAAGGGTGGGATGATTCGAGAGAATAGCATTGAAACATGTATATTACCATGTGAAAAACAGATGATCAGTGCAAGTTCGATGCATGAAACAGGGCACTCAGAGCCAGTGCTCTGGGACAACCCAGAGGGATGGGGTGGGAGGGAGGTGGGGGGATTCAGGATGGGGGGACACATGTGCACCCACGGCTGATTCATGTTGACGTGGTGGCAAAAACCAGCATAACATTGTACAGAAATGATCCTCCAATTAAAATTAATTAATTAATTTAAAAATGACTAATGCTGAAGCTGAAGGTCCAATGCTTTGGCCACCGAATGGGAAGAACAGACTCATTGGAAAAGACCCTGATGCTGGGAAAGATTGAAGACAGAAGAAGATCCCCTTCCTATCATCCTCCATGACAGAGAATGAGATGGTTGGATGGCATCACTGACTCGATGGACAAGATCTGGGAGTTGGTGGTGGACAGGGAAAACTGGTGTGCTGCAGTCCATGGGGTTGCAAAGAGTCGGACATGACTATGGGACTGAACTGAGGCAGATTCATGTTGATGTATGGCAAAACCAATACAATATTGTAAAGTGATTAACCTCCAATTAAAATAAATAAATTTATATTAAAAAAAAAGGCCCCCTTATGAAGACTTCAATTTCCCATACCCAGTGCCCCCCAGTCACATAAAGGACAAGGCTGTTTTTTCCTCACCAAACACCTGTGCAAACAGAACATGAGAGGTCTGAGTTATGAGAAGAGGGTTACTGTACATACTAAGGCAGTGTGCTGCCAGCAAGTACTATCATTATATTTTAAATGCACATTTTTAAGGCATCCTAGCTACTGAGACGTCATGGGGTGAAGAACAGTCATCTCCGTTTATCAAAGTCATCCTCTTGGACAGAACCCCTGAAGGAAAAATGAGTCCAATCACCTCTGACAATCAGTGGTGTGATACAGGCATAATGAGCCAATCAATTCTGCTGATCAATGGAGTGAGAAATGTCATAGCCACCGTGCATTAAGAGCAAATCTTAAAAGTACATAACTTTTACTGAGGGTAGCATTTATTCTTTAGAGAAAAAAAAATCAAGAGTTTATTATGAGATGAGTGATGAGTTCAAAGTACTGGGCAGAGGTTTTTCTCAAGGTAGCCATGCAAGGAGTCAAGATACAGAATTTTAGAAAAGGAGAGCCGTGCTGCCCTTTTATGACTCCATGTGAAATGACTGAACAGTATGATTTTTTAACAGTAGAGAATTATCAAGTAGGTACTTCATTCTCTCAGGCATTCTGCCTTAACCTGTGCAACGACAGTTAAGTGCATACACTAAAAACATCACCGGTCCAGGAGTGAGGTAAACCCTACTCCAATCTCACATCTACTATGACTGTCTAGGTCCTGTTAGAAAAGGCATTTAATCTAATCTCTTTTGGCAGCTATTTCCTTCTCACAACATGAGTAAAAGGAAATCTTTTTTCTCTCTTTGCCTCAGTCACAAGGTTATTGAAAGAATTCATTTAGATAATATGAAATAATTTATATGTTTAAAATTATAAAATTATTCACTGATCCCATTATATCCCCAGCAGACTTTTCTTTATGGGTTATGACATCATCACATCTTTCTCTCATAGGCTTAGGGTAATTGTTGTTTGTGGTCTCAGTTGGTATTAAATGATACAAGCTTGACATGTAAGATCAAGGAATTTCGTTCTTAAAAGTAGGAAAAAAGACACACGGCTTTGAAAACAACTTTAATTACACACAGTAAAAATCAAGATGAAATGATTCAACAAATATTGATTGAGTATCATTATGTATTAGATGCTATACAGGTGTTTGGACAATATCAGTGAAGAAAACAAAAATCCATGTCTTCATGGAGCTTAGATTTCAGCAGAAGAGCCAGAAAATAAACGATTATCATAATAAATTATATGCTCTGTTGAAAATGCTAAACAACTGTTTTTAAAAGAATAGTAGGAAGACAGCACATCAAAAGCAAAGACATGACTTTGCTGACAAAGGTCATCATAGTCAAATAGATGGTTTTTCCTGTAGTCATGTATGGATGCAAGAGTTGGACTGCAAAAAGGCTGAGTGCCAAAGAATTAACAGTTTCAAACTGTGGTGCTAGAGAAGATTCTTGAAAGTCTCTTGAACTGCAAGGAGATCAAACCAGTCAATCCTAAAGGAAATCAGCCCTGAATATTCACTGTGATGAGGTCCTGGAGAAGAGAGTGGCAGCCCACTCCAGTATTCTTGCCTGAGAATCCCATGGACAGAGGAGCCTGGCAGACTACAGTCGTCCTGGGGTCACAAACAGTCAGACACGACTGAGTGACTAACACACACACACACACATTCATCAGGAGGACTGATGCTGAAGCTGAAGCTCCAATATCTGGCCACCTGCTGCAAAGAACTGACTCATTAGAAAAGACCTTGATGCTGGGAAAGACTGAAGGTGGGAGGCGAAGGAGATGACGGAGGATGAGATGGTTGGATGGAATCATTGACTCGGTGGGCATGAGTTTGAGCAAACTCTGGCAGTTGGTGAAGAACAGGGAAGCCTGGCATGCTGCAGTCCATGGGGTCACAAAGAGTTGGACATGACTGAGCGACTGAACTGAACTGAACTATAATTGCAAAGAAGCTGATCTTGAGTTACAGTATATGTAAGTCTTTGGCTTTTTACTTGTGTTTCAAATTGAAAATGACAAAATAGACTGCAAACTATAAGGTATAATTTTGTGTGTGTGTGCACGTGCCAATTTTAGTTCATATATGTAATATTTTACTTGTTTCAATGGCAACTTTAGCAAATTATGTTAAAATTGTTATTCCTCTTATATCATAACTTATTAAGCTATTTTAATAAGAAGTAGTACTATTTTAAAATGTTTTTGGAATATAGGTGATTAAACTTTAATATTATATGTTACTGTGGGACAATGCAAAGCAATAAGTTTCCTTTGTAATTTTTTCCTCAAAATGCACTAACTAAGAAATATGAAAAGATGACTTATTTCCCTTTACTGTTACACTTGTTTGTTTTTTATCAGCCTGAATATATATACTAAATATAAGCAAAGAAATTTTCAATTTTGTCTTTTCTGTGGTCATCTTTATTATTCATCTGATTTCATAATCATTATGGAGAATAACTTTTTGTCTAGAGGAGGGCAGGTTAAAAAATGACTCACTCCAGTTGTCAAATACACAAGACAGGCCAATGATGAAGGCAGATCCTCAATTCTATTTCTTAAGCATTCAGCGCACAGAATATTAAGACAATCACTCAGTCTAGAGACAGACTTTGCTACTTTTGGCCACCTTCTCTACAGTGGAAAAGGTTCATTAATAGTGGAATCAATAAATGGATCAATAGGAAAAAGTGAAAACAACCTAGATAATAGGATCTGAAAGGCATCTGACGGGGACAGGTCATGCCAAAGGACATAGATAACAAAGTGTCACTTTGTGTAATACGTACAGCAATACATTAACTTATTTTCTGGTTCTAAATATCCAGAACATGTTTTAGGTAAACAACTGTAACTGTTACTTCTAGCTACAGCAACAATTAAATCATGTGAATGATATCCAGCAACATAGCTTCTTAAATTCTGCTGGGTTTATAAATAGATAACAACAGAGGACATCAGTCATGATGGTCTAGCATTGTATTGGTTCTTTGGCCATAAAATTAGACAATTATACTTGCCATTTATAAATCACCCTGATGATAATTATTAAAATAAACTCAATGGTTACTTTCGGCAAGTAGAGAAATGAGAGAAGTAACTTAGTTTCATAGCAGAAACCTAGTAGATGTATTATAAAACCATCAAGAGGCAAACTATTAATTTCCTTTGATATATAATTTTTGTTGTTTTTGTTCAGTCCTCAGTCATGTCTGATTCTTTGCAATCCCATGGACTGCAGCACGCCAGGCTTCCCTTAGGCTATAATGATTCCTTCCAGATATTTATCATATTATGACCCAACAGAATATGAAACAGGTGTATATAGTACCAGAAATTCTGCTCATCTTCATATTTATTAAGAGATACTAAACTAATTTTGGAAAAGACTCTGATGCTGGGAGGGACTGGGGGCAGGAGAAGAAGGGGACGACAGAGGATGAGATGGCTGGATGGACTCGATGGATGTGAGTTTGAGTGAACTCCGGTGATGGACAGGGAGGCCTGGCGTGCTGCAATTCATGGGGTCGCAAAGAGTCAGACATGACTGAGCGACTGAACTGAACTGAAACTAATTTTCTGCAGTTATTTCTGCAAAATTAAGCCATAGATTAATAATTCTTTAATGAGACATTTGAATACACAAATAATCCTTATAGACTTTCAATAAATGGGTATTCTCTTTTGATGTGACAATTAAGAAAAAGTCAACAGTGCTTCCAAACACTTGTAGTAGTTTCTTTTTTAGAAACAGGAAAATAAAAGTTCCTTATGCTTACTCATCATCTAAATACTGCCTGCTTACCATAAAATATTCAGAAAAGCAAATAATAAGAAAATAACAATCATATCACCTATTAAAATAATAAAACTTCATCTGTTTCTAAATTTATTATTTCTGTTTCTAAACTTATTAAATAATAAGAAGAAAATAACAGTCATTTCACCTATGAAAGTAATATGATAAAAACTTCATCAGTTTCTAAACTTACTATTTTATAAAAATCATAAACTTATTATTTTACAAAAAATAACCACAGTCAAATTTTTTTTAATGGGATCATACTATTTATCTAGTTTCCACAACTATTCTTGTCAATATGTATAAATATGCAATATAGTATTAATTGTCTCAATACACTGGATTTTATTTCACCAGTAGGCTGTAAATGATTACTTTTTCTTCCCATCTCTTCTGTCTTTTTCTTTTTCTCTGGTCTCTCCTCTCCCTCTGCTTCTTGTTCCATTTTTAGCACAATTAAAATAAACACTTACCATGTGAGGTCCCAGCTTCTGTGTTCTGTGTTAAGACGATTATAGCATGATCGTTTCCCTCAAAACATTCTAAGTAGTCAATACTGCTGCACCCATTTTACAGATGGTGAAAAGAGAATTAGAGAGACAAGGACAGGCCCAAGGTCATCATGAACAGGAGGTGGCAAAGCTTGGATCTGAATCCAAGAAGGTAGTTTTTCTACAGCCCTCCCTCAACCATGGTACTGAAACAGACCCTGAAACGCAAACTGTTAAGTGTGAGGCACTGCACTCTTTCGGGGAACATTCTTCTCGGAGTAAGTTTCCAGCAGTGGAACTACGCATGTATTACCTTAAAACTTCTGACACGTATTTTCAAATGATCTTCAGTTCATGGTTGAGACGTATGAAGATTCTTGCCTTTCCACTTCTTGAAACCCAATCTTGTTTATTCAATATTTAACAACACATTTATTTGTTCAGTTTGTCTTTTTGTCCCTATCTGCTAGAATAAGAGTCTTCTCCCCAGTCTTGTATGTCCTGAAGGCCAGGGGAACAAGCCTACAGACCCAGGCTTCCTGAGAGTGTCTGAGGATAACGCTGGCTGAGTTCCTGTTGCAGTCAAACCCTTCGACTCAAAAGGTGTCTCCTGGTCCCGGGTGCTGGCCCTCGATCCTCACACAGCTGCTGATGCTTGGGGTCTCTTGGGTCCCCGGGCACACTTGGGCACTCTTCTCCTTAGAACTGACCTTCTCTCCTGACCTGCCTCACGTCATGGCTGTCAAAGCAGTGGGTGTCCCGATCACCAAGTTCAAGGATCCTTGTAAAAAACAGCCTTCTCCTTTCCTCCTGTTCCACTTCAGCCTTCTCTCCTGCCAGCACCTCCATCCATCGTGTCTGGTAAAATCGTTTCTGTGCTCATAGGCGACTCGACCGGGATCGCAGCCACGACCCCTTACTACTTCCGCCGGCCCAGCACCCCTAGCTCTCTTCACTCCTGTTGCCCCTTAGCTGACCTCCAAGCTGCATGAGAACCCTCAGCCAGCTTTCCTCAAGGGCTTCTTTGTCCATTTTCCTTTCATTACAAGTCTGGCAAAACATCCAATTAGGCTGTCTGTCTTCTCCACGTCTGAGTTCTAACTACATGATTTCTGCTGAAAAAAATAGCCCAACTGTAGAGTTTGCTGCTCCTGAGATCTCAGGCTGCAGGGACTCCAACCTCAGCTCTCCCTACAGTACTTCTAGGTCTCTGGGGACCTGGCCCTCCTGGTCTATCACTCTGCCCTCTGTAGTCTGGCTTCCACACGAAACTCTGTGGACAGAACCCTTGCACCAACTTTCTGCTTATCTGCAGATGGTGACTGCAGCCATGAAATTAAAAGATGCTTGCTCCTTGGAAGAAAAGTTATGACCAAGCTAGACAGCATATTAAAAAGCAGAGACATTACTTTGCCAGCAAAGATCCGTCTGGTCAAAGCTATGGTTTTTCCAGTAGTCATGTATGGATATGAGAGTTAGACTATAAAGAAAGCTGAGTGCAAATGATGCTTTTGAACTGTGGTGTTAGAGAAGACTCTTGAAAGTCCCTTGGACTGCAAGGAGACCCAATCAGTCCATTCTAAAGGAAATCAATCCTGAATATTCATTGGACACACTGATGTTGAAGCTGAAACTCCAATACTTTGATCACCTAATGCGAAGAGCTGACTCATTGGAAAAGACCCTGATGCTGGGAAAGACTAAAGGCGGGAGGAGAAGGGGATGACAGAGGATGAGATGGCTGGATGGCATCACTACTCAATGGACATTAGTTTGAGTAAGGTCCGGGAGTTGGTGATGGGCAGGGAGGCCTGGAGTGCTGTGTTCAAAGAGTTGGACACGACTGAGTGACTGAATCGAACTGAACTGGGATGATCATACTTCACGTCTCCTGTGGGTCTGATATACTCTTCTGCTGGTTTCCAAGAACCCCTCACTCTCCTGGTGTTTTTCTGTATGACTGTTTCCCCTTTCCCACTTTATCTTCTGGGTTTCTCTGTCTGTCCCAGGTTGGTAGGACTCAGAATCACAACC
>SJYA01008478.1:0-16149 GCA_006410615.1 Neotragus moschatus
ATGGCATCACCAACCTGATGGACATGAGTCTGAGCAAGCTCAGGGAGTTGGTGATGGACAGGGAAGCCTATCGAGCTATAGTCCATGGGGTCGAAGAGTTGGACAGGACTGAGTGACCAAACTGAACTTTATTGTTCTTCATGTGACTGATGAACAGCAAGATGAGTAACAAATAAACACATGAAAAGGCACTCAACATTACAGGCAACAGAGAAAAGAAATCAGAATCACAATTTAGACACACCAACTAGAATAACTAAAATTAAAAGGATTTGCCATACTAACTGTTGGCAAGTATGTGGAGGAACAGGAAGAGAAACTTTTTCACTGCTGGTGGGGATATGGTACAACCATTTTGGGAAAACTGGTAACTTCATAAAAAGGTAAACATACACGTCATATTACCTAGCCACCCTATTCCTAGGTATTTACTCAAGAAAAGCTGAAGCATACGGCCACACAAAGACATTATACAGACAGCCCCTCAATGGGAACAACCCGAACTTCCATCAACAGGTAGATGGAAAAACAAACTGTGGTATTTCCAAGTAATGGATTACTACTCACTAAAAAAATGAATGAATGAATTTCAACCTAAAATAACTACGCTGCAGAAATAAAGTACATACTAAATAATTCTATTTATATAAAATTCTAGAAAATACAAACTAATCTATATAGTTATAGGAGCAGAGGAGACTTCTGAAAGTAATGGATATCTTCATTATCTTGATTTTGGTGATGACTTCTTACATCAAATTATCCAAACATATCAAAGAGTACCTTATAAATATGTGTAGTTTATTGTGTCAATCATACCTGTTCAAGAAGTTTTCTGGGAGGTGGCACTACCACTTGGTTCTGCTACATTGTGAGTGCCCCTGGAGCTGGGTGACTCTTTCTAGAGCCATCAGGTCACTGGACGCCCCTGTAAGAGACCCCTGGTGTAAGGAAAGTTAAGTAGAGATGATGGCAATTGACTGAGCATGTTTGGAGAACAGGGCTGACTCTATTTCCTTCCACTGCTCAACACAGCACTTGTCCTTCAGATAAGCCCAGCTCCTTTGAACAACTAGCCCCTTCTCATCATTCAGGTCTAGGGATGAAAATCAAGTGCCTCACTGAGTGCCAGTTCTAAACTGGTCCCTATCCCTCATTTTGTCCTAAAGTAACTTCCTGTATTTCTCTTTTCTTCATGGCATGTATCACAATCAGAAATTATTAATGTAGTTATTTCAATTATCTACTTGCTTCCTCCCTCTTTTATGCTGCTGACATCCCACAGATCCCTTTACAGGAGGTGCACCCACCCTATAGGCGCCTTAACTTTTGGTTGACAACTCACCGCTGCCCCTGCGATGACTGACTGAAATGAGAGGTGGGTGGGGGCAGAAGGGCACAAAAGATTGGCTCCTGGGCAGTAAGGAGCCTTAACTCTATGGCACAATTGTGCACAGTTCCCTGCGATCTGACTAGAGCTAGTCTCCACCCGAGGCCACGTTCTTGCTTAGCTTTACCTTTTTTCCCTGCCCTGTCCTGCTTTTGTCACTTCCCTAATAAATGCCTCAAAAAAGTCTCATCTCAGGCTCTGCTTCTGGGAAATCTGACCCATGACACCCTTGGTCAGCTTCATGAGGGACTATTTTGTTCATCCCCCTGGAACATATTCTTTTCTTAGGTCCTGCTTATGACCTTCTCCCCATCTAAGAATAATGAGGGAATTTCTTTGTCCCACCCTAAGAACAGTGCCTGGAACACAATAGACCGTCAGTAAGTGTGCTGAATGAATTACAGGGGCGTGCCCTGGGGTCTGTTTTATAGCTTAGCTGATCTGGCCTAGAGGCATTGTGAGTCATAGCTGGTAAAAAGCAACTGAGTGGTTCAGAGATGGGGCCGGGCCTAGGACAGCAGCTTGGCATCTCTGACACATCCTCCAGGTGAGGCACGACATGTGAGGATTATGGGGGAAGGGTCCTCTGGAAAGATGAAACCTCAAGGGTGGGCCTGGTTCTATGCTAAGGCCCTACGTGGTCTTCCAGAGACATGTCCCTGAGCCAGATCTAGGGGACAGTACTGCCCAGGTTTGTGTGAAAAATAAGCATGTGTGGAATTAATGGAGGTCTAACAGAGGGAACCCTGCCTCAGGGTTCTTCTCACTCTCCATGGGGCAAAGAGGAATTTAAAAGAAAACATAGCCCTCTTTCTCACACAACAGAATCAGCACTTATAGGAGTGAGGAAAGGGGGAATGGGACATGTCTGTTACCTGGACTTTAGCTTCCTTGAGCATGTAGTCTGCTTGGGATAAAAGTCATACCCAGTCTGCACAACCACTGTTGGCTCAGGTCCTAGGCATAGGTCCTAGCCCATGGCACACGCCTCCACCGAACTGACTACAAGGGACTGTGATCTAAACACACACATCAGGCTTCCCAGATGGACCAGGAATATCTTGAGGGTGGGCGTAGGCTATGCTTGGGACCCTCTACCCAAACCACAGCCTGGCACAAAGCAGATGTCAGTTCAAAGTTGTAAAATAAGTGAATGATAAGGGCAATAACGCTGTTGGGTATGCTAGACATCCACCAAGTATTTTTCAGAATGTACATCTAGCACTACCTTTGTAGTCCTTCAGTAGCGCCCTCTAACCCACAGAAGGAAGTCTCAACTTTGGAGCCTGCCTGTACAGCACCCTCACAGAGCACCCTGGTCTCCCTTTCCAGCTTCCTCTTCTGCTACGAATACCCTACACCAACCCTACCCCAAGCTCTTCCTCACATGCACACACTGGAGCCTTGTAGAGTCCTTCCCTCTGCCTAGAGGCTCTCCCTTATCCACCCACCACGTACCTGTCAAAATTCCTGAGCATCTCTACTTCCCTCTGCTATCATTCCCTCCTTCCCTAAGGGCCTATTAACCCCTTCCAGCAGCCACTCAAGAGAGCAGGGCTCTGGTCCATAATCAGCCTATCTAGCCCCAAGACCCGAAAGCGGTCTTTGGAGATGTTTCCGGGAAGACTGCTGCTAGGCGAGTGGGCAGGGATGGACTCCTCAGTGGCCAGCAGCTTGTTAGCCCTGAGCGCCGTCGCAGGCCTGAGCCCTGCCCACCAGGCCTCGTGGTTTTAGGGAATAGGGGGTCGAACAGCTCGTCTGAGGAGGTTGCTCACCCATATTCTTGCTCCCCAGCAGTGCCCCTGGCTCGCCTTTATCATTCTGGACATCGGGGCTTGAGAGGCAAGAGCGCGGCCCGAGTCACCCGGGTCCTCGTGGCTACGCTCCGGGCATCCGTGCGCGTGACAAGGCCCGCCCGGCCCTCGCCCTGGAGGCCTTTGGGTGCCTGGCCTGGGGCTACACCAGCCGCCTGTGGGAGCAGCTGCGGCAGTTCTGGATCGACCACTGCTCGCGGCGCTTCTCACCGCGCCGCCCGCCGCTGCGCCGCCTCTCCTCCATGTCCACCTTCTACCTGTTGGACCACCAGACGCGCCAGGCGGAGCTAGGCCTCAGCTACGGCTCGCCCCGCACGCGCCTCAGCGACGAGGCCTTCGTGTTCCGCGGCGGACGGTGGACCGCCGAAGGCCAGCCAGTGTGGTCGCGGCCGCAGCTGCCCTCGCAGACCATCGGGGGCTGGAAGGCACAGGTGCAACGAGTCAAGAGCCAAGTGCTGCTGGAGGAGAACAACTACTTGAAGCTGCAGCAGGAACTGCTTATGGACATGCTGACGGAGACCACAGCCCGAATGCACCTGCTGGAGAAGAAGCTCGACCGAGAGGCAAGCCCGGCTGCCGCGGCGTGCTCCTGGCAGAGGAAGACGCGCAGGCGCGAAGGCGCGGGCAGCCTGCCCATGCTTGAGCCGCGGGCTCCGGAGTCGCGGTGACGCAATAAAACCCGTGCGGCGCATGCGCACCTCGCTCGTCACCTCAGGCGCGTCGCTCTGGACCGGGCGAGCACTGTGCACGCGGTGTGCGTTCTGGGAAGATCACTTCCGGCCTGTGGTGGACCGGGAGCTCTCCCCCAGCAGGTCTCGGGAGAATGCGATAGGGCTGTGTAGGAAAATGTTAGCAGCCCGCTGGGAACGCGCAGTGGGAGCCAGGCTGGCAACAGGCAGTGTCTAGGGGGCGAGGATGGCAGGCGGTGAAAGGCAGTGACTGCGAAGGCTTTCTTGGCCTAAGGGACGGAGGACAAAGTCCTGGAGGCGGGGATGTCCGGGCTCAGGCTCGGAGGGTGCGGTTGGGCGGGCGGGTCAAGGACCTGGCACTTGGCCTTCCCTCCTTGAGGCGCTCCCTGGAGGGGTTTCTGCTGAGGTCAGGATGAGAATGTATTTTACGACCTGGAAACTGTTTCGAGACTGAAGCCTTCTCGAAACTTTGGGTTCGAAACTTTTGGTGAGACACTTTACCGGCTTCTTTCTAAAATGACTGGTCGGAGGTACAAATAAGCGCTCTCTGGAGCCAGTCTGGTGCACAGATAGGATTTGCTCAATCCACTTTTTTACAGTTGTGCGTGAGTTGCCAACACGTATGAGTCTGGAGATTTCACATTAAAAATCCAGATTTTCTGTGTTCTGAAAACCCAGGAAATTTAGCCATCACGGACCTTGGTTTTGCCCAACAGCAGTCGCCTGACTTGTGGCACCTGGTCAGCTTCACTCGTTTCATCCTATAGGTGTCTGATTTTTGAACCGCTTCTAGATCCATTCCAGATGAGTGTTCTCTCTCCGAATATGAGGGCCCCCTCTCCGTGCCCAGGGTATCATATCAGGTGCCTTTCATGAGTGTGTTGTACTTGTGAGTGATGATGACACTGGTCTTTGGTATCTGCAACCTTTCCTCGGAATACAGACAGGCGATGTCAGCATCCAGTAAGTCCAGTAAGATTCCAAAACGTTTCCCTGGAGCCACGCGAAATCTTTGAGAGAAGTGGATGTCCTGCCTTACTCGAACTTGCTTTCAGGAGAAAGACTGCTGCTGCTGCTGCTAAGTCACTTCAGTCATGTCCGATTCTGTGCGACCCCATAGAGGGCAGCCCACCAGGCTCCTCCATCCATGGGATTCTCCAGGCAAGAACACGAGTGGGTTGCCATTTCCTTCTCCAATGCATGAAAGTGAAAAGTGAAAGTGAAGTCGCTCAGCTGTGTCTGACTCTTAGCGACCCCATGGACTGCAGCCCACCAGGCTCCTCNCAAGGACCTGGCACTTGGCCTTCCCTCCTTGAGGCGCTCCCTGGAGGGGTTTCTGCTGAGGTCAGGATGAGAATGTATTTTACGACCTGGAAACTGTTTCGAGACTGAAGCCTTCTCGAAACTTTGGGTTCGAAACTTTTGGTGAGACACTTTACCGGCTTCTTTCTAAAATGACTGGTCGGAGGTACAAATAAGCGCTCTCTGGAGCCAGTCTGGTGCACAGATAGGATTTGCTCAATCCACTTTTTTACAGTTGTGCGTGAGTTGCCAACACGTATGAGTCTGGAGATTTCACATTAAAAATCCAGATTTTCTGTGTTCTGAAAACCCAGGAAATTTAGCCATCACGGACCTTGGTTTTGCCCAACAGCAGTCGCCTGACTTGTGGCACCTGGTCAGCTTCACTCGTTTCATCCTATAGGTGTCTGATTTTTGAACCGCTTCTAGATCCATTCCAGATGAGTGTTCTCTCTCCGAATATGAGGGCCCCCTCTCCGTGCCCAGGGTATCATATCAGGTGCCTTTCATGAGTGTGTTGTACTTGTGAGTGATGATGACACTGGTCTTTGGTATCTGCAACCTTTCCTCGGAATACAGACAGGCGATGTCAGCATCCAGTAAGTCCAGTAAGATTCCAAAACGTTTCCCTGGAGCCACGCGAAATCTTTGAGAGAAGTGGATGTCCTGCCTTACTCGAACTTGCTTTCAGGAGAAAGACTGCTGCTGCTGCTGCTAAGTCACTTCAGTCATGTCCGATTCTGTGCGACCCCATAGAGGGCAGCCCACCAGGCTCCTCCATCCATGGGATTCTCCAGGCAAGAACACGAGTGGGTTGCCATTTCCTTCTCCAATGCATGAAAGTGAAAAGTGAAAGTGAAGTCGCTCAGCTGTGTCTGACTCTTAGCGACCCCATGGACTGCAGCCCACCAGGCTCCTCCATCCATGGGATTTTCCAGGCAAGAATATTGGAGTAGGGTGCCATTGCCTTCTCCAAGGAGAAAGACTAGGGGTTACTAAACCATTACTTTGTACAAAATGTGGCCAAAACAACACAGAACATGTTGTTAGACATTAAGCTTAAAAATTTCTTTTGAGTAGTACTCTTTTGTTTTTAATAATTCTGTATTTATATAATTGTTGTTCAGTTTCCCAGTTGTGTCCAACCCTTTGTGACTGCATGGACTGTAGCATGCCAGGCCTCTCTGTCCCTCACTATCTCCTGAAGTTTGCCCAAGTTCAGGTCCATTGCATCAGTGATGCCATGCAGCCATCTCATCTTCTGACACCCTCTTTTCCTTCTGCCCTCAACCTTTCCCAGCATCAAGGACTTTTCCAGTGAGTCGGCTGTTGGCATCAGATGACCAAAATGCTGGAGCTTCAGCTTCAGCATCAGTCCTTCCAGCGAGTATTCAGGGTTGATTTCCCTTAAGATTGACTGGTTTTATCTCCATGCTGTCCAAGGGACTCTCAGGAGTCTTCTCCAGCACCACAGTTCCAAGGCATCAATTCTTTAGTGCTCTGCCTTCTTTCTGATTCAACCCTACGTGAACACTGGGAAGACCATAGCCTTGACTGTCTGTGCTTTTCAACACACTGTCTAGGTTTGTCATAGCTTTCCTATCAAGAAGCAGACGTCTTCTGATTTCATGGCTGCAGTCACCATCCGCAGCGATTTTAGAGCCCAAGAAAAGGAAATCTGTTACTACTTCCATCTTTTCCCTCTCTATTTGCCATAAAGCAATGGGGCTGGATGCCATGAACTTCGTTTTTTTTAAATATTTAGTGTTAAGCCAGCATTAATATTTTATATTTACATGGGTTAAAATATTTCGAACAGTTGTAGTGGTGACATAAAATTTTGTTTGAGAATACCTTAGAAAATAAAAAATATGCAGAAAAGGAAATGAGAAGGGACTCAAAACGATACCCAAAGTGGGGGGAAACACAATATAAGGCACTGATGGAGAAACTTAAGTGGAAGAGGCTAGATACACAGGACCACATGTTGTATGATTTTGTTTATATAAAATATCCAGAAGAGGCAAATCCATAGCTGGTGGGGTGGGGGGAGTGGGAAGGAGGAAGTGACTGTTTAACAGGAGCAGGCTTTCCTTTTGAGTTGAAGAAAAGTATTTTCGAGGTGTAATGGTTGCACAACATTGTAAATGTGGCACATTCTAAAATGTACATTCTAAAAGCCGCTGAATTGAACATGTTAGTGACTTGTGTGAATTTTACTGCCATAAAATATTTTTAAGGAGGAAAGTACGTTAAAACCTGAGATAAAAACTATTCAGTATGGGGAAATAGGAAAAATCATGAAGGTGATCCGAGGGTGCCTGAAGTTGAGGAATGCTGCTGTGGTCAGAGCACTTGAAAACAAATAGTTGATTCTCTAGAACAGAGAAAAATATCTGCCCTGACAGAGCCAGAAAGTCTCCCAAGGCAACGTGTAAAGAAATGCTCACTTCTGAGGCAAAGGCTCACTTCTGTGATGAAAACAAGGCTCAGGACTTAATCCAAGGGCAACAGAGCTGCAGAGGAGACCTGTGCATCCTTAACAGCTTTCCTGTACTAAATTCAAACCTTTTAAAGAGAAGGAATGGCACCCTAAGTCCTGGCATGGGGATATTTGGGTGGAAGAACCTTGAACCCTCAGAGCTCTTTGGCTAGCATCAGCTACTCTTTCACTTGATAGAAAAGAACAGCCGTATTTTTTTCCTGGAGACGGTGCAATGATCTCGCCGAGGTAGATATCTTATAAAACAATGCTAATCCTTCTGAAGCTCCACCTCTCATTGCCTCTAGACCAGTAACTAGTATTGAGTCTCAGCATGCCCAAGCCATGAAGCACAGTCCCTACCTGATCACCCAAAAGGTTGCAGGGCATGTCTAACCACAGGACGTCTGGGGTGACGGACGAGGGAGGGGATCGTGAGGGTAACTGATGGGGGTGAGAGGGTATATAAGACTGAGTAGGAAGTTGATTGCGATGGAAGCATTTCCCATGACTCAAGATGTAATGTTCTGCCAAGAACACGCAGAACTCATCCTGATGTGCTGCTGGATGACTCTGGTAACTTGGACATGATGGTACTCTAAGGTCAGTGAGGTGGAGATGCCAGAATTGCCTTGGCTGAGCTCTTTAAAGGGGTCTAAAGGCTACAGGGAAGTGGTAATATCAGAATGAGTTTATTACATGAGACCAGAAGATTCACCATTGGACTCTGTTCTCTGGGAGCTGCCCAGAGAATGCTCCTTTGGCTAAAGCAGAAGAAATATGACTGGTTGGGTAGCGGGGTGGAGGGGGGGGGGTGGGCATTGCTTCATTTAGAAGGTGTTGATGGCTGTCCCCAGTGGGCCTGGTTTGAAAGCAGGAAATGCTGCTGTGGAACTGGGCTCCTTAGAGTCACTGGGGATGATGGGATTCAGGAATGGCATTTAACCATTCCAGATGGTGATTTTTACCAATTAGAAGCCAGGGGGGCATTCTTATCATACTTTGCACAAGATTGGAGTGGTAACTTGGGGGGCCTTGCTTCTACAAGATCTGTGGTAATGACAGTAATCGGTCATAGTGTTCTTAGGTGCAAAATAAATGGGCAGCCAATGGAGGTAGAGAATAAGTGATAGAAAGTGTGGGGAAGAAGGATGAGACATGCCAGCAGAGATCTGACAGTCTTGCTATTAAAAAGCCTTACTTATGGAGAAGCAAATGGCAACCCACTCCAGTAATCTTGCCTGGAAAATCCCATGGACAGAGAAGCTTGGTAGACTGTAGTGACTGGGATCACAAAGAGTCGGACATGACTGAGCGACTTCACTTTCACTTTCACTATGCTGCAACTAAGATGCAATGCAGTCAAATGAATATTTTTAAAAAATAAAAATAAAAAGCCTTACTTAATATTAGATCAGTATTTAGACACATCCTAGGAAAGGTGGGTAAGAAATGCTCCAAATAGACAAGTTTTTCCATCACTGCAGTAGAGTAGCAGGTTTGACATACAAATTGAGTTATTGAAAAACACTTAAAAACCAGATATCTTCCATACCCAAGAACATGGAGCAAGATCTGTACCAACCACAGATATCAACAAGGAGACTGGACAGTGTGAGATGCTGATGTATGGCATGCAGAGAAACGAATGTGACGGCGACTAACCAAATTCAGACCTTCTGTGGATGTCTTAGTTCAGACTGCTATAAGAAAATTTCATAGACTGGGGGGAGGGGCTTATAAACAACCAAAATTAGTTTCTCATAGTTCTAGAGAGTAGAAATCTTAGATCAGGGTGCCAGCATGATTAAGTGAGGCCCTCTTGCAGATGGCCAACTTCTTGTATCCTCACATGGCAGAGAGCAGAGGTGGGAAGCTAGCTCTCTTAAACGCCTTAATCCCATCATGTGGGCTCCATGTCATGATCTCATTTAATCTGAATCATCTCCTAAGGCCCCACTTCCTAATTCCATCATATTGCAGGGTAGGGTTTTGACATATGCTATGGACACATTCAGTCCTTGCTGCTGCTGCTAAGTCACTTCAGTCGTGTCCGACTCTGTGCGACCCCATAGACGGCAGCCCACCAGGATCCCCCGTCCCTGGGATCCTCCAGGCAACAACACTGGATTGAGTTGCCATTTCCTCCTCCAGTGCGTGAAAGTGAAAAGTGAAAGTGAAGTCGCTCAGTCGTGTCCGACTACTCTTAGCGACCCCATGGACTGCAGCCTACCAGGCTCCTCCATCCATGGGATTTTCCAGGCAAGAGTACTGGAGTGGGGTGCCATTGCCTTCTCCACATTCAGTCCTTAACAGGAGGCAAATCCCAGAACTGGAATCAAGCCCAGCAGGCAGCAGTGATGAGACCAGGACCTCTACCTGCAGCCACAGTGCTCTGCTCTTAACCCACCCCATCAGTCCAGGTGATCAGTGGCAGCTGGGATAGTATCACGAGCCAGTAAAAACGTCAGTCATTTCGATGTTACAAGACGAAGAGTTATAAGGATGCATGGTGGTGACGACTGTACAACAATGTGAATATGTTTAATACCACCAAACAGAACTCTGAAGAATGATTAAGATAGTAAATTTTTTGTCATGTGTATTTTATCATAATAAAAAAGAAAAAAATGGTTAGTGGGGACTGTGTAGAGATTGGGGGCTGGAATAGAATATTAGCTAAAGGAGCGTAAGAAGCAAGCAAAACAGCTCCTAAGAAGAAAAGCAGACAATCTGAAGAAGAGTATGTGACCACAAAACAACCTGCAAATTTTAGGATAGAAGTGCTTTCTAGAATACATGTAGGATAAAAGGAGGGAGGAACAGAATGTGACTTCCAAGCAGGTGTAAACAACAGTCATGTGTTCGGTAGAGCCAAGGCATTGGCCTTGCATTGGTTAGGTTGGGGCTATGCCCTCTTGCCTTCTGGGACCCAGCTGATCTGTTGGGCCTCCCTGATAGCTCAGTTGGTAAAGAATCCACCTGCAATGCAGGAGACCCTGGTTCAATTGCTAGGTTGTGAAGATCCGCTGGAGAAAGGGATAGGCTACCCACCTCAGTATTCTTGGGCTTCCCTTGTGGCTCAACTGGTAAAGAACCTGCCTGCAATGGGGGAGACCCGGGTTCGATCCCTGGGTTGGGAAGATTCCCCTGGAGAAGGGAAAGGCTATCCACTCCAGTATTCTGGCTTGGAGAATTCCATGGATTGTATAGTCCTTGGTGTCACAAAGAGTCAGACACGACTCAACGAGTTCACAGTTCATCTAGGGTGTTTCCCAGAAAACTACCTGTTTCCCGTGTCTGGCTCTCTCTGCTTTTCCTGTACCCATCTAGCTTAGCTCTGAACAGCCTCCTGTTGTCACTTGCCATTGCTCCTGCCTCACCCACCAGTTTCTTGTGTGTCTCCTACCTCATACTCCTGGGGCCACTCCCACCAAGACTGATCTCCTCTAGCCAGTCTGTGCATGGCCTCGACTGCCTTTGATTTTCAGAAATGTCTAGGACACGGAGCAGATCACTCAGAAGCCAGTGCCCACGGGTGTTCTGTGTACATCTGTACACGTGTGGGTGGGATTACCACAGAAGTCTGTGGCAACCAGAGGGGTTGGACAGGGGCCAAAGGCCCACAGAGCCTGCTTGGTCACTAGGAATGGTGCTGACAGGGAGGGGGCCTTGCATGTGACCCCGGAGCAGGCGTGGGCTAGGGCAGGAATTAGTACCAGCTGTCTCTGGAGCACAGTTTAGGAACCTTGGTTCCTGCCTGCTTGGGAGCCACCTCTGGTGGTGTGCCTGCTGCTTTCTGTCGTCTCCTAATATACTGCACCTACCAAAGTTTAACACTACTGTAGTATCATCAGTCTGTTTTCAACTGATCTATGTCCAATCTAGCTCTAATCATCCAGGGCTGGCTTGAAGTAAGGGAAACAGGGTCACGGGACTAATGTGTATTCAACCGGGACTAGGGGTGGGTTTGGAACTTTGAGATCCATGTCCTGGGGTCATAGCAATGGTCCCACAACTCTCCAGAGAGAAAGTAAAGCCAAGTCAATGGCTTGGGGTACAGCCTCTGTGTGGTAGCAAAAGTGAAAGGCAGATAGGGGAGTGGGGCCTAACCCTTGAGCTATAAGCAGACCTATGAAGAAACATATCAACTAGTTACAATGAATGGACATTATTTGGTTCCTGACTTCAAGCAAACAACAACAAAAAACCCACTACCCAAAAAAGTAATGCAAAACAAGAAGGGAAGAATTAAAAACAGACATTTGATAATATTTGATAAATATTTGATAATATTACAGAATTGCTAGGAAATTGCCTGGTGGTCCAGTGGCTGAGACTCAGCACTTCCACTGTTGGGCACCTGCATTTGATCCCTGGTTAGGGAACTAAGATCTCACAGGCTACATGGTATGACCAAAAAAAAAAAAAAAAAAGAAGAATTGCTAAATTTTTGTAGGTGTGATATATAAGCATTATTTTTAAAAATCTTCTTTAAGAACAATTTACTGGCGTATTTACAGATTAAAAAGATAAGATGTCTGGGATTTGTTTCCGAAGTCTTGGAGTGAGTGGGTATAGTGGGTAAACGTACAGATGAAAAAGATTTGGTCTTAAGTGTTATGAAAGCTGGGTGATGAGTACATGAGGGTTCATCAGACTGTTCTCTAATTTTGTGTATAACTGATATTTTCTGTAATAAATTTCTTTTCAAAGGAATGAAAAAGGAAGCCTTAATTTTCCTTGTAACCATTACAGAGGTTTAATTAGTAATTAGAAATCTCCTCACACACACAAAAAAATACCAAACCCGGATGTCTGCATAGGCAGGCTCCATCAGATTGTCAAGGAACAGATCGTTCCAACTGTAAAAGAACAAACTTATCTGGAGAACGGAAAGAGAACATTCCTCAGCTTTGAGGTCAAAACCAGCCAAGGACTGTAGGAAAAAGAAAACCACAGGCCATTCTCACCAGCAGACAGAAGCAGTTAAACTGGAAGACAGAAATAAAAGATAAATGCAAAATTTCCCGAGAATTAGCAAATCATCAGTGCGTTCAAATTACAATGCGTCATTATTTAACTTAATTTATCCCAGGTATACAAAGATGAATTAATGTTAGAAAATCTATAAATGTAATGTACCATATAAACAGATTAAAGCAGAAAAAGTGTAGGATAATCTCAATAGATGCTCAAAAGGTATTTGATAAATACTTTGTGCTCCTGTGTGCTCAGTTGCTCAGCTTTACCTAGTTCTTTGCAACCACGTAGACTGTAGCCTGCCAGGGTCTTCTGTCCATGGAATTTTCCAGCCAAGAATACTGGAGTGGGTTGCCATTTCTTCCTCCAGGGTATCAGACTGGAGTCCTCTGTGTCTCCTGCACCGGCAGGCAGATTCTTTATCACGATCTCATCATAAACTAAACATAGAAATAAATTTCTAATTTGATAGAATATATCCTCCAAATACAACATTCATTGTTTTTAAATTTTAAGTATTATTTATTATCTCATCTACTTTTTGTAAGCAACTGCATATATTTAGATTATATAATCAGATGAGCTTCGGCTTATGTACATATACCCATGAAACCAACAATACGATCAAGTCATGAGTATATTCATTACCCCCCAAACTTCTTTGTGTTCCTCAGTAATTCTTCCGTCCTACCCCTACCCCAAGACACTACTACTCTACTTTTCGTCACATATAGCTTATTAATAGTTTTTGTTTTTTAGAAATTTCTGCAAATGGATTTATTTAATATGTACTAAAAAAAAAAAAACCTACCCTACTTGCTTTTACCCTGCATTGCTATTTTGAGATTAATCTATATTGTTCTATACATTAGCATTACTTTTTACAGTGAGTGATATTCCATTGTACGGAAATACCACAATTTGCTTATCTATTCACCTATCAGTAGAAATTTGGGTTTTTCATAGTTTGGGGATATTAAAAAAAAAGCTGCTAAGAACATTTGTATATAAGCCTTTCTGTGGAGATGTGTTTTTTCTTAAAAAAATTTTTTTTTTAATTTTATATTGGTGTTTAGCTGATGAAAGTGCTGTGATAGTTTCAGGTGAAGAACAAAGGGACTCAGCCATTCATATATCTATTCTCCCCTAAGCTCCCCTGCCATCTGAGGACATGTATTTTCATTTCTCTTGAGTATGCTAATTCTGTATCTAAATTTTTTAGGAAGTCAGGCTATATTCCAAAGCAGTCATTTTACATCCCTGCCAGTAATGTACGAAAATTCCAGTTTCTCCACATTTTCATCAATACTTGTTATTTTCTGTGTTTTTTTAATCAGTGGATGAAATCTCAAAAAATCACTATCCATACTCCTCTGAGGCTATGGCTGTGTTTACTAAGACTGCAGAGAAATCAATCCAACTAATTCTATATTGATTAAATTAAAAATTGTGTGCACATTTGTGTTTCCAAAGACAGAACTATGAAGCAAGGTGTGTACATATATGTCTAGCTATACCCCTGTACCTTCTACCATGATCTTTCCTCCCCATCTAGGTAAATGTTTATATTAAAATTTTAAATACACTTCTGTTGTTCCTATTTGAAAGTACAAGCATATATACTTGCATTTCTTTTCTTTCTTGGATACTGCAGCAAATGGTAAAATCGGTAAAGCCCCTTGGTAAAGTCAGGCCACTCAAAATGGCTGTTGTTTTGCCCTCTGTACATTCCCTGCTTGACCAGGCCTTGCTTCACATCCCCCTACTCACCTGACTACCCATTCCTCTTAGTTAGTGGCTGGCTGCCTACCTGTTTGTTGCCTGCCCCAGTCACTGGTTTCCCTGGTCACTGATGGGCCAATTAGTCAGTTCCCCCCTTATCTACATTATTCTCCTTCTCCCCTCAGAAGTGAGGACTGCTATTCCTGTCTTTCTGCCCTCTACTGCACACAATAGGATATTGCTCCAGGACTTTGCTTGAGACTTTTAAGATTCCCTACCCAATAAATTGTTGATGTTTGTCACTGTTGCTGGGCTCTTTCTTTAGGCTCATAGCTAGGCAATTACAAGGCTTGTAGGCCTGTGGGTTACAGCCTCAACACCCTTACTTTTTTCACTGAATGACCTATCCTGCAGGTAATGCCTCAGCAATACATACATACTCCTTTTTCCCTTTCATAGCTGCAGTGATATTCTATTGGATAAAAGTGAAAGTTGCTCAGTTGTCTCCAACTCTTCGCAACCCCATGGGTATACAGTCCATGGAATTCTCTAGGCAAGAATACTGGGGTGGGTAGCCTTTCCCTTCTCCAGGGGATCCTCCCAACCCAGGGATCAAACCCAGGTCTCCCACATTGCGGGAGATTCTTTACCAGCTGAGCCACAAGGGAAGCCCAAGAATGCTGGAGTGGGTAGCCTATCCCTTCTCCAGGGGATCTTCCTGATCCAGGAATTGAACCGGGGTCTCCTACATTGCAGGCAGATTCTTTACCAACTGAGCTCTCAGGGAAGCCTTTCTATTGGGTAAGAGTTGCATAATCTATTTCACAACGTATTTAATGTTGAGATTTTTCTTGTCTCTTTTAAAATTGTGATGAAATACACGTAAAATTTATTATCTTAACTTTTTAAAATCTATTGTTCAGTGCATTGAAGTACATTCACCTTCTTGTGCAACTGTAACCACCATCTGTTTCCAGAACNTTCTATTGGGTAAGAGTTGCATAATCTATTTCACAACGTATTTAATGTTGAGATTTTTCTTGTCTCTTTTAAAATTGTGATGAAATACACGTAAAATTTATTATCTTAACTTTTTAAAATCTATTGTTCAGTGCATTGAAGTACATTCACCTTCTTGTGCAACTGTAACCACCATCTGTTTCCAGAACGCTTTTCATATTGCAAAGCTGAAATTCTGAGACTTCCTTGATGATCCAGTGGTTAAGAATCCACCTACCAATGCAGGGGACACCAGTTCAATCCCTCTTCTTGGAAGATTCCACATGCTGCAGGACAATTAAGCCCAGGTGCCACAGCTACTGAGCCCGTGCCCCACAACTACTGAAGTCCACTCACCCTAGAGCCTGTGCTCTGGAACAAAAGAAGCTGGTGCACTTCAACTGGAGAGCAGCCCTTGCTTGCTGCGACTAGAGAAAACCCATGCGCAGCAACAAAGACCCAAGCACAGCCAAAAATAAATAAATAGAAAAAATTACTTAAAAAAAAAAACCCTGAAATTCTGTAGCAATTAGACAACAACTTTCCATTTCTCCCTCCTCCACCCAGCCCTTGGTAACTATCAGTCTATTGATACTTTATGTTTCTATGAATTTGTCTAAGTACATCATGTAAGTGGAATCATACAGTATTTATCCTTTTGTGACTGGCTTATTTCACTTATCACAACGTCCTCAAGAGTCATCTATGTTGCAGCATGTGTAAGAATTTCCTTGCTTTTTAAGGTTGAGTAATGGTCTGTTGAAAAAA
>SJYA01008480.1:8053-23216 GCA_006410615.1 Neotragus moschatus
CATCTCATCCTCTGTCGTCCCCTTCTCCTCCTGCCCCCGATCCCTCCCAGCATCAAGGTCTTTTCCAGTGAGTCAACTCTTTGCATGAGGTACCCAAAGTATTGGAGTTTCAGCTTCAGCATCAGTCCTTCCAATGAACACTCAGGACTAGTCTCCTTTAGGATGGACTGGTTGGACCTCCCTGCGGTCCAACGGACCCTCAAGAGTCTTCTCCAACACAGCAGTTGGAGCATCAATTCTTTGGCGCTCAGCCTTCTTCACAGTCCAACTCTCACATCCATACATGACCACAGGAAAAACATAGCCTTGACTAGACAGACCTTTGTTGGCAAAGTAATATCTCTGCTTTTTAACATACTGTCTAGGTTGGTCATAACTTTCCTTCCAAGAAGTAAATGTCTTTTAATTTCATGGCTGCAGTCACCATATGCAGTGATTTTGGAGGCCCCAAAAATAAAGCCTGACACTGTTTCCACTGTTTCCCCATCTATTTCCCATGAAGTGATGGGACCAGATGACATAGTAGGCAGTTAATAAATATTTGTTGACTGCTAGAAGAATGAATGAACCTGAATTCTATGTCAGATTTCCAGGAATAAATTTATGGTGCATCAAAGAAATTCATAATATATTAAAGGATACAAAGATACAAGCAACTCAGGGCAATAGGAAAATACAAGTAGGAAAATAAGATTGTCAGGGTTAGGTTTAGTACACAAAAATATGTATCATAAATTTCTGTGGTTTAAAAATTGGGGTGATATACTTGGTTGAATTTCTCAGTTGTCACAGAGAAGAGAAAAATGTAGCTCATTGCAACAGTAAACTCTGCTGGCTGCTGAGGTGAAGACGAGCTTTTGCGGAGCGCCTGGCTCTGCCGGGGTGTCCGGTGGGGCCGGGGCTCCCCGGTGCTGAGCCGTGTGCTGCTGCCTTTCCAGCTGCTTCTGAAGCCTTTTTGACAGGTTTTCTTTGTTTCTCACTTTGTTTTTTTAAAAATACGATCTGATCAAAATGTTTCTCATGAGAGGTATCCACATTGCTTTTTACCTCCCTGTTTTTGCTTGAGTTCAGTTTCCATTATAGAACTGAAGAAGTTAAAAAACATTTCTCCCTTAACATGTGGTTTAATGGTTTTTCAAGCCTTTTACTTTTGATGTGTGTATTTTACCAAAGTCTGTTTGGTTATATGTCAACTAAAAGTATCTAAATCAGCACTTTTAGGTCCTTCTCTCCAGAACATTTTGAGAGTTGAGAGTTTAGCTTGAAAACTGTTAAAAATGAATTTGTATTTCATAGCTTGCTGCTCTGCTGGCCTGTCACCTGTTGGCCTTACTGTTCGTTTTGCATTTTTCTCCAGATTTTGCAAATTACCCTTAGACAGCTTAAAGAATGGTCATACATTTAGCAAAAGAAACTTTTGACTTGTTTTAATCTCAAATTTAGAAAGGTAATTTAACTCCTGATTGAGTGTATAGCTGTTTCCTCTCTAAATTTTTTATTTTGAAAAACTCTTAACTACAGAAATGTTGAAACGATTACGTCATGAATATTCGTCTGTACTTCCTTAATCCAGATATGACCATTTTAAACACTTTTCCTGTTTGCATTCTCTGTCTCAGTACACACACACACATACACACTAAAACTTTATTTTTTCCTGAATAATTTGAAAGCAAAATATTTTCACACTTTACCCCTAAACACTTCAGTGTGTATCTCCTAAGAACAAGGACTTCAAGGTGATCACAACACCATCATCACACCGAATAAAATTTAACATTGACAAAGTAACAGTTTGTGTATCAGTGATTTCTTATGTAACACAGTGTTTTGATACTTTGTGACTTAGAGCTAGGTAGCATTTTGTTTTGTGATTCTGTACCCTGCTTGGGTGGTTCCTTGTCTTACCTGGGCTTTCTTATGCTACGGAATCCATCTGGTGGGAGGAACTGGACTGAGCCCAGCTGGGATCAGAAAGATTCCCTCTTAAATTTTGACTCTTTCTTTTGATTGGATTTCTTTGGTGGTCTTGTTTTTCTAAAACCTTAACAGAGCCTGTGATCATAGTGTATACTGACTCTGTCTGTGACACCTTTCAGGAATGTCGTAATGAACGAAGGCAGCTGGGGGATCTCTCACACACGTGTGCCAACCGAGTCTCGGCCCGGGCATGTGGCCCTGATTGCAGGGTTTTATGAAGATGTCAGCGCAGTTGCCAAAGGTACTGTCTCCTTAGATGACTTTATCACATGAAGAGACGGATTGCATAAGCACTGCTTCTTTAATACTGAACCATGGCACAAAGCGAAGTACGTTTTAAGATCCTTTTGACACGTCCTTTAGCTTGCCTGACTCACTCACACACCCGCTGGGACTGACTCAAGAATAAAACTTTAATCTTGTATCATCGTGTCCTGTTGATAGGATATGATTGGATGGATCTCTGGTTTTCCTAGATGTTGACTCTCAAAAGTGATTCAGAAGTGATTCTGTATTTTAGTAGGAAGTCAATTAACGGTTGTCAGCTTTTTTAGGAAAAGGCTGTGGTGCAAAACAGGCGACAAGACCTGTTGCTAGTTTTGCATCTGTTCTGCGGTTAATCCTCTTGTTATTAATTGAAAAATACTTCTTCAGGAGCCACACCAAGACGTCGCCATCTAAACATTACTATTGTCATTGTCTTTTTCCTCAATTTCCTGAAGGATGGAAGGAAAATCCTGTAGAATTTGATTCTCTTCTTAATGAAACCAGGTACACGTGGTCCTGGGGAAGCCCCGACATCCTGAGTATGTTTGCCAAAGGTAGGAGTCACTGATTATATTTCCCCAAATACGAAGTAGGCACTAAATCAATATGGTAATTTAAAATATATACTACATTTTACTGATTATGAGAGACATGTTTTGACATATTTAACATCTCTGAAATGAGTGTATATTATAATGGATGTGTGAGTTTGATTTTTTTTCATCTTAGTTGTACTTAAAATGTTGGATTATACAGTTTAAATACCTTGGATTCAGTGAAATGGTATATGATTCTAACATCCAATAGCTTTTTAATCTTGAAGTTAGATAACTTCTCTAAATTTCAGTTTTCTTTTTTGTAAAATGTGATAATAATAAGTTCTGTCTTCTAGGTTTGTTTTGGGTATTAAGTAACTTAATTCATGTGAATTATTGACCAAAATGCTTCTTACAGTGATCTCACTATGATGATGATGATCACTTACTGTGATTATTAAGAAGTTAGTACATCATCACATAAAGATTTAAATGTTAAAATTTATATTTATAACTTCTATTTTCATGTATTCAAGATCATGCCATTGAGATTTGTTGTATTTGTTGTGTTTCTGTGCATGAATCTGCAAGTATGAGAACATCTCTTAATGAGAAAATTCATTTGCATCATTTTCTAGAATCAGCTGGATTCTGCTTAAATTTTATGCTATTAAGTGCTGTTTGGTGGGAGCATTGAGGTCATTTCACCTAATGAAACGGTTTGGACCTTTAGTCATGGGTATAATTATACTATAAATTATAACAATCAGAATTATTAAAGATTATTCTATATCTCAAAAGCAAAACAGATATTCAGAATTTTCTATATGATAGTCACAGAATATTATGTAGAGCAGGTCCAAAAACTCATACTGCTTGAAGTTCAGTTCAGTCGCTCAGTTGTGTCTGACTCTTTGCAACCCCATGGACTGCAGTAGGCCAGGCCTCCCTGTCTACCACCAACTTCTGGAGTTTACCCAGACTCATGTCCATTGAGTTGGTGATGCCATCCAACCATATTATCCTCTGTCATCCCCTTCTCTTCCCACCTTCAGTCTTTCCCAGCATCAGGGTCTTTTCTAATGAGTCAGTTCTTTGCATCAGGTGACCAAAGTATTGGTGCTTCAGCTTCAGCATCAGTCCTTCCAATGAATATTCAGGACTGACTTCCTTTAAGATGGACTGGTTGAATCTCCTTGCAGTCCAAGGGACTCTTAAGAATCTTCTCCAACACCACAGTTCAAAAGCATCAGTTCTTCGGTGCTCAGCTTTCTTTATAGTTCAACTCTCATATCCACACATGACTCCTGGAAAAAACATAGCTTTGACTAGATTGAGCTTAGTTGGCAAAGTAATGTCTCTGCTTTTTAATATGCTGTCTAGGTTTGTCATAGCTTTTCTTCCAAGGAGCAAGGAGTTAAGCTTTTTAGGGGACTGGGAGTGGTAAGGATGAAGTTGCTATGGTTTACCAAACTCACCTCCGTACTTCTGACTAAAGTTCATAGGACAGGATCAATGCCTTAACTGGAGACAATCCAGTAGGAGTGTTCCATTTCTTATAGTAATTTACAGTCCCACTCAGATCTTTACTCGGGATTTGAAGAGTAGAATGGGTGAGGAGTGGACAGTATCATTAGAGCTTAGCTTGTCGTTATTATAAGAGATTGTCATTATTTTGTTATATCTCTTTCTTATGACCTTTAAGAGGCTATCTAACTCAGAAATTCACTAAGTTGACTAGATCCTTAATAAAATCTTACAGGTGATTAATATATTTGTTGACCCTTTCAAACTATTTGGCAGTTATAAATATTTTTTCTCATATATTGAGAAAAATGCATGTATTTTATGAATGAAAGAATTGAAATATTTGAATTTTCTTCTTGGTTAGAGAATTTTGTAAAACAGGTGATTTAATCTGATTATACCATCCCTAAATGCCCAAATACTTTGATTAGTTTCATCCTTACTTGAAGGCAGACTCCGTTGTTTACTTTTGTACTATTGTATACTAACTAGCGTTGTGATTTTTTTCCTTAGCCTTTTAAATTACAACTCACTTGTATCTGCCAACTAAGGTCCATCTAGTCAAGGCTATGGTTTTTCCAGTGGTCATGTATGGATGTGAGAGTTGGACTGTGAAGAAAGCTGAGCACCGAAGAATTGGTGCTTTTGACCTGTTATTGGATAAGACTCTTGAGAGTCCCTTGGACTGCAAAGAGATCCAACCAGTCCATTCTAAAGGAGATCAGTCTTGGGTGTTCATTGGAAGGACTGATGCTAAAGCTGAAACTCCAGTCCTTTGGCCACCTCATGCGAAGAGTGACTCATTGGAAAAGACCCTGATGCTGGGAGGTACTGGGGGCAGGAGGAGAAGGGGACGACAGAGGATGAGATGGCTGGATGGCATCACTGACTCGATGGATGTGAGTCTGGGTGAACTCTGGGAGTTGGTGATGGACAGGGAGGCCTGGCGTGCTGCGATTCATGGGATCGCAAAGAGTCGGACACGACTGAACGACTGAACTGAACTGACCTGTGTCTGTAAAACTGGAAAATGTTACTGTGAGAACAGAAGCAAGAGCAGATGTTCAGGCGTGCACCGTGGTCCATGGCATAGCATTAAAATTTTCCCCCAAAATTTCCTTTTCAGGTGACCCTAGAAACCATATTTTTACAGACAGTTACGATGCATCCAGTGAGGATTTTGGTGCCCACGATGTAACGAAACTGGACACGTGGGTTTTTGATCGTGTGAAGGTATGTGCTGTTGAGCGGCTAACCTGTGGCACTCTAGGTGTAGGTATTTGTCTCGTGCGCGGGAATTGTCTAGCACCTGTACCTAGTGTGCTAGAAACTGATTTGTTAATACATGCATCTTAGTTTTTTCTGCTTGGATGAATCTGAAGGTTCCTTATTATAGCATACTGTTATGGAAAGACTGGATTCTAAGGAATTGCACATTCTACAATAACCATGCAGATTTTTAAAAGAAATTTGAAAAAGTAAACCCTTTTCAGTTCCGCACTTCTACAGTGAAGTGAGCCCTGGATGGGATTCAGGACCCCCACATTTTATTCTTCATTTCCTGAGTTACCCCAGAATAACCTTCCTGGTCTTTTGTTGACCACAGAACCAGTCTCTTATAAGCAGTGATGTATGTGAAAGTCTTTTGAAATTTCAAATCTAAGGCACTTATTATAAAATAAGGTAGTTATTTTAAATATTTGTAAAGAAAAATTAGATAAGTAAAAACCAAGTTCATAAGTTAATTCTAATAAAACATTTGAGTCTCTTTAAGAAATAGAGGGTCTTTTTAGACTATTTGTTGGTGACAATCCTCACAGTTTCACCAGGAATCGAATAGAATTTATGTTTCCAAAAATTGTGAGAAGATCTAAACTCTGGATATTGGCTGACTCCTACCTGCCATTCTCTTCTTTCTCATCTCCAAATTGGAACTCCTAACTCATCTATTGTAAGAGGCATTCATTGACTGACCTTTCGTGATTCTTATTTTTACCAGTAGTGTCTCTGGACCGACACTGTGGGCTTCTCCATAACACAGTCATTTTTTATTGTTTGTTTGTAAACAGTCAGTAGGTGTCTGCATATTTATCAGGAATTAAGTGCTCAATATGTTCTTTGCTAAACCCTGTTTCTTTCCTTAGAATTTTTTCCTTAAGATTTTCTTTTCTTACTTAAAGTGAAAGTGAAAATCTTCAAGTTAAATAAAATCTCTTTACAAAAATAGCAAATGATTTTGCTAAGTATCACTTCTTAATGTGACCAATTTACATTAGTATTTGTTTCAAGGCCCTTGCCTTCTAACTTCATGCTGCTGCTGCTGCTAAGTTGCTTCAGTCGTGTCCGACTCTGTGTGACCCCATAGACGGCAGCCCACCAGGCTCCCCCGTCCCCGGGGTTCTCCAGGCAAGAACACTGGAGTGGGTTGCCATGTCCTTCTCCAGTGCATGAAAGTGAAAAGTGAAAGTGAAGTCGCTCAGTCGTCTCTGACTCGTTGCGACCCCATGGACTGCAGCCCACCAGGCTCTTCCGTCCCTGGGATTCTCCACGCAAGAACATGGGAGTGGGTTGCCATTTCCTTCTCCAACGCATGAAGGGAAAAGTTAAAGGGAAGTCGCTCAGTCGTCTCTGACTCGTAGCGACCCCGTGGACTGCACCCCACCAGGCTCCTCCATCCATGGGATTTTCCAGGCAAGAGCACTGGAGTGGGGGGCCGTCGCCTTCTCCATCTAACTTCATAAACATAGCCAAAGACGTTCAACATCGTGGGCTTGATTCTTTGTGGATAGGCAGATATAGTTAGTGGCTGGCTTGATTCTATGCCTTTTTTTACCTTATTTCAACACTGCTATTGACCAGGAAAAAAAAATTCCCTATAATTTCATAAGATATGATAGAGGCATGTACCTTAATCAGGTAACAAAAACATGAACTCATCCACAGTAAAGAATGGTGGGAAGGAGACATAGAGGGACTAAGAAGATATCTTTAGAAAAGTTCAATCTAAGCCGAACAGTTAGAGGAAGACTTTCCTGGAGAACCCTAGGAAACAAAGAAGTGGGCGGACCTGGCTCGCACGCAGAGCAGAGCATCTCAGGCCAACAGCACAATGGTGACCTGGGCTCCAGAGGACTCTGGAGTAGAGTGAAAATACTGCTCTAAAGTTAGTCTGTCTCTCAGTGAACGATAATGCCAGTAGGCAGCCCAAGATTGGTGCGGTCCAAGATTGCCATGGCGGCTCCCCATTGCCAGTAAGAAGCGGTCTCTGAAGTGTCTCCTCTGTCCTCTGAGTGTGGCCTGAGCTTCTGAGTCATCTTACGACAGGAGGTGCTGGAGTTCCAGCCGTTATTTCAGTGTTTGGGTCAACAGTACACGGAACTGAAAAGGANTTGCCAGTAAGACCCGGTCTCTGAAGTGTCTCCTCTGTCCTCTGAGTGTGGCCTGAGCTTCTGAGTCATCTTACGACAGGAGGTGCTGGAGTTCCAGCCGTTATTTCAGTGTTTGGGTCAACAGTACACGGAACTGAAAAGGACCTTGGCTTCTACTGAACTAAATTTATTTCAAAAAGACCTTAATAAATAGTTCAGTTTATTTGAAAAGACACATCGTCTTTTGACTGAAGTGTTTGATTTCTGTCTCACTGGCCATAACCTAACAGGTACCATGGGAGAGAATAAGAAACATGTAGGTTTTAAGTTTGAAGCACCGACATGGTCCCATAAAATCAGAAGTTTTACTGAGAGAAAGAGGGAGAACGCCTGCACTCTCGCCCAGTGCACAGTAAATATTCAAATACAAAGAAGAACGCGTGCCCTTGAGCTAAGAAAAAAGTGGAGCTGGTGGGCTAATCATACCAAGTATTGGGAGTGGGGAGGAAGTTAAGGCTGTACTTCACCTCTTGTGTGCAAGTGACTGGCTTTTTAAAAGGCAGTGGGAACCTATCAGGTTGGGCTCTGCAAGGTTAGTATTTCATGGTTTCCCAGACCGTGTGTCCACTTTTGAATGAACAGCACTTTTTGCAAAGCTGAATGATATCAGTCATGAGACAGATGGTAAATTCGACTCCGATTCAATTGCTAAGTTTTTTTGTTTCTCGTCAGCTTTTCAGTTACGTCTTTAGAATGTAAGTCCTTTCTCTTGAAAAACTTCCGGTTTCCATCTATATTTAAAGTTTCTTAGGGGCTAGTTAGAATGTATACGAAAGCTGGGGGGCCATGCTATGCTTTTAAGGATGATTATGTTTATTTATATTTATATTTATTTATGTTTAATTTCATTTGTATTTGTTTTTTTTTTCTTATTTAGAAATAGGTAGTTTCTCTAATGGCACCATTTATATTTTTTAATGTTTGTAATAATGAAGAGTTAGTTGAAGGAATACTTCAGGCTTTTATTGGAAAGTTAAATACCTTGTTAAAATTAACATCTTATGTAATTAAAGACATTTATGTGAATAATAATTATATATCTTGGCAGCAGTTGACCTATTCACAATAATCTAGAAGTACTTTCTACAGACACTTGCTCACATGGTCTGTGTGTATAGGATGAACCCTTCTCTTAGAGGGCTTTATGAACCCAGTTTATCATTGTGAAATCAATCATCTTTGAACTGTATTTCCATTCACTATGTGGCCATTTTCTCATGGGACAGTAGAAACAGGCCATTTGCAGTGTTCCAAGTGAGAGAGCATGGCTGAACTAGGCGCTAACACAGGGCAGGAAGCAGGAAAGCCTTTCACGCTCAGAGCGTTCCTAAGTGGCTGCCATTACTGCTGTTTTATTGTGGCACGTGCCAAACTAGCTCTCCAGTGTTATCAGACTTTCATGGAATTGAGATCCCCTTTCTGTGATCTTTTTTCAGCCTAATTATAACACGGAAAATAGCTCACTTGTTTTTTGAATGTAGATGTCTGAACTGACAAGTACTTTGTGTTGGTAGGTCCTGAGGACAAATTTAAATAAAATAGGACAATTTAATTTTTTAGTTCTGTATAAGTTTAATTAAATGTTTTCATCGGAATTACTTTTTAAATAAAATTAATGAACTAAAAATTTTTAACTGATTTGTTACATATAGGAATTCTTTCATGCTGCCAGAAACAACCAATCTTTGCTTTCTAAAGTAAATGAAGACAAAATAGTTTTTTTCTTGCATTTATTAGGAATAGACACAAATGGACATGCTCATCGACCAACATCAAGGTAATTTTAATGTTGTGTTTAATTTCATGGTTTTGAGGGGAATACCCTGTTCTGTTTGAACTTTTAAAGTACTATAATGTTTTCTTTGTAATGATCACAACAGAACTTATATTTTAAGTAACTCTGAAGTAGAATGCACTCTAATTTATATGGTATGCAGTATGATATTGTGGCTAAAGTCATACGTGCTAACATTAACATAAGTAAAATATCTTCTGTACATGTGTTCCACGTCACTCACTTATCAAAGCAGAGAGAGAAAGATTATGTTGTAGAAGGATTTTAATACATTTTAAAACAGGAAGCATTTCTATCATGCTAATATTTATATCACAAAAAGATGTGACTAGCTGTTCCTTACATTCCACTTAATCAGCGCTATATCTAGCAGATAATAGCATAAAGTTTTGTACGCTATATTTCAGTGGCACTCCTTATATAAAACAGCAACTGTTTTTCTCACGTTTGCAGAGCATAAGATAGGAAGAATTCATACTGTGCTTTTAATTTTCATTTTGGATTAGATTTAGAGGAGTCTCACAGTAAAGTCTATTAACTTCCAGTAATGAACACCTCACGCTTCTCATCTGTAACGCAATGCATTGTCTTAACTAATAAAACTTTATACTAAACCACCCCTTGTGCAACTGTATGGAAAGCTTAAATATAGTTTAAGCTTAAATATAGTTCCAAAATGTATTATATCATATCATAAACACACTGCTGCTGCTGCTAAGTTGCTTCAGTCGTGTCTGACTCTGTGCGACCCTATAGACGGCAGCCCACCAGGCTCCTCCGTCCCTGGGATTCTCCAGGCAAGAATACTGGAGTGGGTTGCCATTTCCTTCTCCAATGCATGAAAGTGAAAAGTGAAAGTGAAGCCGCTCAGCCATGCTCGACTCTTAGCGACCCCACGGACTGCAGCCTACCAGGCTCCTCCATCCGTGGGATTTTCCAGGCAAGAGTACTGGAGTGGGGTGCCATTGCCTTAAATGAAAATATTCTACAGTTGAAACAGTGATACTTAACCTGTTTGATAAACGTGGCAAGAGCAACATAGTTTACATTATTAGAGACATGAATTTAAAAGTCATCATTGTTGCATTTGAGACTTAAAAAGCATTCATGAAAATCTATTTGCTAGTCAATACTTTTTTAAAAAAAGTTTCTGAAAATGATTTCAGATTATTTTACTTCTTTAAGAGAGGAAAAAGTGTTTTTAACAGTCTACAGGACTCTGATTTAAAAACATTAAGGTTGAAATCTAAAAGTATTTTAGCAGTTATTGACTTTATCATAAATTCGTGTTGAATAAATTTGATTTTGCCAAATTAATGTAATTAATATAATCTCTTCTTTTTCTTTTTAAACAGGGAATATTCAGATAATATTAAATTAGTTGATAAAGAATTGAAAGAAATTGAGTCTACTGTTAAAGACTTTTATGGAAATGATGGGAAAACAGCATTTATATTTACCGCTGACCATGGAATGACAGACTGGGGTTAGTCTGTCTCTAAGTGAAATATACTTTATGATTAAAGTAGTGGTAAATGTAGCTTGCAAATATTTTAGGGTATTGCAGAGGATTAGCTGTCTTAGTATATACAAAGTGTCCAGCATATAATGCTCTGCTATACTGAGTCACTTCAGGTNATTTATCTTTACCGCTGACCATGGAATGACAGACTGGGGTTAGTCTGTCTCTAAGTGAAATATACTTTATGATTAAAGTAGTGGTAAATGTAGCTTGCAAATATTTTAGGGTATTGCAGAGGATTAGCTGTCTTAGTATATACAAAGTGTCCAGCATATAATGCTCTGCTATACTGAGTCACTTCAGGTGTGTCCGACTCTGCGCGACCCCATAGACGGCAGCCCACCAGGCTCCGCCGTCCCTGGGATTCTCCAGGCAAGAACACTGGAGTGGGTTGCCATTTCCTTCTCCAGTGCGTGAAAGTGAAGTCACTGAGTCGTGTCCAACCCTCAGCGACCCCATGGACTGCAGCCCAGCAGGCTCTTCTGTCCGTGGGATTTTCCAGGCAAGAGTACTGGAGTGGGTGCCATTAGCATATAATAGTATGCATAAAATGTTAGTGTAAAAAAGACTAATCTTACACAGTCTTTCTTTTAACTGTGAAAGGAATACATTCTCATTTGACTTCCCATGTGGCACAGTTGATAAAGAATCCACCTGCCAGTGCAGGAGAGAAGAGACACGGGTTTGGTCCCTGGGTTGAGAAGATCCCCTGGGGTAGGAAATGGCAACCCATTCCAGTATACTTGCCGGGAGAGTTCCATGGACAGAGCCTGGAGGGCTACAGTCCACAGGGTTGCAGAGTCGGACGCAACTGAGTGTGTGCACACCCACCCTCACACACACACACACAGAGGAACCTCCCCCCGAAACCCATGTTTATCTACCTAGAAGTAACTCTGTGTGGTGGCACAGAGCGGAGTTTAAGGTGGTGTTGCTGGAGGACCCAGGGCTACTGGCCTTGTCCACTAGAGGAGACTGCCCACTCCGCCAGACTCCCAAGGCAGACACAGTGTGCCCAGAGAGCAAGTCAAGGCAAAGCGGAGACTTGGGTCCCCGAATCGCAGCGTAGAATTCTGACGAGCGGGTCCCACGTCATACGGGGGTTTGGGCTACACCAGCCAGAGTGGCCGGGAAGGAAAGCAGACTGGGGCTCTGCTGCCCTCTTCGAGCAGACCCAGCTCGACCGCCCGCCCCGACCCTGGCACTCACTCCCCGGAGGAGCCTCCCTGTGGTTGCAGCCTTCGCTGCCACTCTGGTGGCGTCTCCTCCAAGCCTTAGTCGCTGTTATGCTTAGTCTTGTTTCAGCCAGAGCCACTCCACGGATGTTCTGCTTTTTCTTTCTGCCTGTTTGTTGTTGATGCTCTGATTTGCCTGGAGAATATTTGAAAACTAATTGTCAAATAGAGATGCAAGCTTTGGGGAGTGTGGTGGCGGAAATTAGCTCTTTATGGGCCACCTCTTCACAGCGAGGTATTAGAAGTATTCAGGTATAGGCGCACCTCACACACTCACATTGCTCTTGGCGTCTTATTTGTAGGCTCCCATGGAGCTGGTCACCCTTTAGAGACTTGTACTCCTTTTGTCGCGTGGGGAGCTGGCATCAGGCTTCCCCAAAAAGTGTCAGCTCAGAAATTTGACGACTCATATTTGCAAGGTAGGAATGCTTACCTTTATTGTTTTTATGAATGTGACATTTTAAAATCAAAGTTTAATTTTAAACAATGACTTTGCAAATGATAGCTTTCATTTTGTTACTTGTGACCTTGCTATTTCTGTGTATTGCTTTTGTATAGCTTGTTTTACTTCATTTATGATACTCAGCTTAAAATACACATTATTATTTGCCTTATGAAAGTTCAAGCGTACTATTCTTTTTTCACAAACCTTATTACTCTAGGACGTAGATTAAACCCTTGGCTTAGATCTTACCTGCAAAGACTGTCAATCAGATGAGCCACACACATGTCACAATTTGTGTTTCAAAACTGGGCAGACTTTGCCCTGCCTCTAGTACTTTTGAAGGCCTTCTCTGTTGCTCAAGCCTCCTTGTTTCTCCATCCATGGTAAAAAGGAATTTCTTTTTCCTTGGGGCTCTGGTTATCTTGTAAGGTAAGGGTCTTTTTAGAATTTGAGAACTTTTACTAATTGGACAAAATAAATTCCTCCCAAATGTCCTTCTCTGGATTATTTGTATCACCTCATTCAAAGTACTTGTTAAGAATACAGATTTTTTTAAATTTACAGATTTCTAGACCTCGTTACTAGATGTTTCAATTCCATGAGTCTGGGTGAGGCCTGGAAATTTTCTTTTTAAAACCTCCAGGGATGTGAACTCACAGCTGTATTAGGTATTTCTACTAGAAGACTTTTGGGTTTGTGTAATAAAGTTTTCTTACATGTTCTGTCTTTTTTTGAAATTTTTGGAGATATAATTCTCATACTATAAAATTCATGTTTTAAAAGTATAATTTTTTTTAGCATATTCACACAGTTTTGCCTCTACTACGCAATTTCATTGCTCCCCCCCTCCGCACAAAACCCTTGTCCACTAGCAGTCGCTCCTCACTCCCCTCTCTGTTGTGTGTGTATAAACCATATTCTGTTCAGTCAGCTTATGGGCATTCGGGTTGTTTCCACATTTGGGCTATTTTACAGTGATGCAGCGAACCTTTTTCTATGGGTATATGTTTTATTTCTCTTGGGTAGACTCCTAGGTGAGTAATAACAGGTCATGTGTTCCTTACGTTTTATTTTTTGCACACTGCCAACTGTCTTCCTAGGCAGCTGCATCACTCTGTGTTCCTACACTCTGTGTTAAATAGATTGTTTTTGTTGTTTAGTTGCTCAGTCGTGCCTAACTCTTTTGTGACCCCATGGACTGTAGCCCTCCAGGCTCCTCTGTCCATGGGATTTCCCAGACAAGAACACTGGAGTCGGCTGCCATTTCCTTCTCCAGGGGATCTTCCTGACCTAGGTGTCAAACCTGCATCTCCTGCTTGGCAGGCGGATTCTTTGCCCCTGAGCCACCTGGGAAGCCTGTTGAATGGATTAGATTGGGTCTAAGTAGAAGCTAGGGTAAATGGTATGTTTGTACTTAGGAAACAGGACTTTATTTTGGCAGTTGATTTCAACCCACTCCAGTATTCTTGCCTGGAGAATCCCCATGGACAGAGAACCCTGGCAGACTGCAGTCCATGGGGTTACAGAGAGTCGGACACAACTGAGCTGCTAAGCACATACTACTTTCACAACTGGAATTAGTGATGGTAGGAGCATCAGAGCTAAAAAAATCTCATGCATTTTGCAAGCAGCTGCCATTACAAGAAAGAGCGAAGCTTAGACTGGCCGCTGGCCAGTCGCTGCCTGAGTGATCTGGAGCGGGACTGTCGCTGCGGTCGTGTGACCGTTGTTGCCATTGTCCTTTTGCTTCCACCCTTCCTTCCTTAGCCTTGTGATGCTTTAAAACAATTACCCCCTAAGGAGCCTTTTGGAAGTTTAATAAACTGTTACAGAAAATATCAAATAAATTTTATTGAGTTACTCTTTTAAAATTCTAGTTTAAAAAAGTTTGCAGCTCTGCCTTCCTTTTTAGTACCCTTGTGGTTCATACTTGGCTTAAAATCAGCTGTCCCAATACTTTCTTTTTCCATTAACCACCTGTAATAATAAAATAACCTCTCTTGATTTTTTTTAATTCTTAACATCAGCATTTATGTTTATTTGTATCTTTCAGAATGGAAGTTGGAGAACTGGAAGAGACAAGATATTAATCAGGTATTCATTATATTTAATCATGTTCAAATTTAATTTTCTCTCTATAAGAAGTTTAGAACAAAAAAATCTGGGAAAGGAAATTATATTATTAAAGATGATAAAAGATTTTTCTAAAACATTTCAGTTACTAAGAGAAATCCTGCTAGTGTGAATATTTTCACCCCGAGTAATCTTTCTTTGGGCTTCCCTGGTGGCTCAGAGGGTAAAGCGTCTGCCTGCAGTGCAGGAGACCTGGGTTCCATCCCTGGGTCAGGAAGATCCCCTGGAGAAGGAAATGGCAGCCCACTCCAGTACTCTTGCCTGGAGAATCCCGTGGACAGAGGCACCTGATAGA
>SJYA01008481.1:0-16594 GCA_006410615.1 Neotragus moschatus
ATGAGATGGCTGGATGGCATCACTGACTCGATGGGAGTGAGTCTGAGTGAATTCTGGGAGTTGGTGATGAACAGCCTGGCGTGCTGCAATTCATGGGGTCACAAAGACTCGGACACGACTGAGCGACTGAACTGAACTGAACTAATTTCCTGCTTCCCTGGCAGCTCAGATGGTAAAGCGTCTACCTACAATGTGGGAGATCCAGGTTTGATCCCTGGGTCGGGAAGATCCCCTGGAGAAGGAAATAGCAACCCACTCCAGTATTCATGCCTGGAAAATTCCATGGGNCACGACTGAGCGACTGAACTGAACTGAACTAATTTCCTGCTTCCCTGGCAGCTCAGATGGTAAAGCGTCTACCTACAATGTGGGAGATCCAGGTTTGATCCCTGGGTCGGGAAGATCCCCTGGAGAAGGAAATAGCAACCCACTCCAGTATTCATGCCTGGAAAATTCCATGGGCCGAGGAGCCTGCAGGGCTACAGTCCATGGGGTCGCAGAGAGTAGGACACGACTGAGCGACTTCACTTTCACACTTTCACTTTCAATCTCCTGCCACTCACTCCGGCAGACAACTGGGCTGGGGCCCCAGACTCTCATACCTCTGGCTGCGCAGGACCAGGCGGAAGGACAAGTAGTCCCCCTTTAGGGGCGGCTCGTTCTCCGAGAGGCTAGGGCAAAGGGAGGCGAGTGGACTGGACCACAGCTTCTCTCCTAGTGCCACAGTCTCCCTGGGTGGATTCCGCGACCCCAGGGAAAGCATTCATTCTTCTGTGGTTAAGTATGCTGCTCTGTCACTGTGAAGCATAATGTTAGTTGTAGGTTTTTGTAGATGTTCTTTACCAAACTGAGAAAGTTCCTCTCTATTCCTTTTTATATGAATGGGGGTTAAATTTGGCCAAACGCTTTGCGATGTCAATTGACATGCTCATTGGATTTTTGATATGGTTGGTTACGGGGCTTCCCAGGTGGCTCAGTGGTAAAGAATCCGCCTGCCCATGCAGAAGATGTGGGTTTGATCCCTGGGTCGGAAAGAATCCTTGGCGAAGGAAATGGTGACCCACTCCAGTATTCTTGCCTGGAAAATTCCATGGAGAGAGGAACCTGATGGTCTACAGTCCCGTGGGGTTTTGAATAGTAGAACAGGAGTGAGGAACTGATCACATGGCTGGTTACATTGAATGATCTTTAAATGTTTAACCAGCCTTTTGTACATGGAATAAAGCCCACATGGTTGTAATTTGTTTCATAATTTTTTAGTCTATTGTTAGAAGATTTTGTTGAAGATTTTTGTGTCTAAATTCATGGGAGATATTGGTCTGTAGTTCCTGTTTTGTGCTTGTTGTCTGGTTTTGGTATTAGGGTAATACCAGCCTCATAAAATAAGTTGAGAAGTGCTAGCTCCTGTTTTCTTTTCTGGAGGAGGTTGCATAGAAATGGTATTTTCACTTAAATGTTTGGTATAATTATTCAGTTCCCAACCCAGGGATCGAACCTGGGTCGCCTGCATTGCAGGCAGATTCTTTACTGGCTGAGCCACCAGGGAAGTGTCAAAACCTTTGAAATGCTTTTAGTCACTCAGTCATGTCTGACTCAGAGCAGAAGGAGTTACTCTGTAAATAGTTGTAATTTTGCTGTGTGCATGGGAGGAGGATCTTCCCACTGCACCATCTTGGCCACCTCTTGGCATTGTTAACCACCCCTCATCTTTGAACCTCTCTCTTGCGTTGGCTCCCATAACATTCTCCTTTTCTCTGGCAATTCTTCCGAAGTCTCTGACCCCCATTTAATATACCTTATTGGATCTTCCGTTCAAATTACCTTAGGAATTTATGCCCTTTATGCATGTGTTCTAAGTCACTTCAGTTGTATCTGACTCTTTGCTACCCTAGGGGCTGTTGCTCACTAGGCTTCTCTGTCCATGGGATTATCCAGGCAAGAATACTGGANTCAGTCGTGACCAACTCTGTGCGACCCCATGGACGGCAGCCCACCAGGCTCCCCCGTCCCTGGGATTCTCCAGGCAAGAACACTGGAGTGGGTTGCCATTTCCTTCTCCAATGCATGAAAGTGAAAAGTGAAAGTCAACTTGCTCAGTCATGTCCGACCCTTAGCGACCCCATGGACTGCAGACCACCAGGCTCCCCCGTCCCTGGGATGCTCCAGGCAAGAATACTGGAGTGGGGTGCCATTTCCTTCTCCTGGAATTTCTTCTTGAGAAGGTTTTAAATTATGAATTAACATTCTTTCATAGTTATAGGAGTATTCACAGTAACTTTTTTGTCTTTATTGAGTATCGTTTGTGAATTTCAAGCAATTGGGCTATTTCACCTAAACTCTAGAATTGCTTGCAATATTTGCTTTCTCTCCTTTTGATGTCTGCAGGATCTGTAGTGATACTACCTGCTTCATTCCTGATATTGGTAGTTGTGTATTTTCTTTGTCAGACTTGCTAGAGGTTTGTGAATTTGATCGATCTTTTAAAAGATCCAGCTCTTTGTTTCATGGATGTTCTTATTGTTTTCCTGTTTTCAGTTTTATTGATTTCTGTCATTAGATACAGGCCTTTTGGAAACTGGTTGTAGAGCAGAAAAACTTTGTGTAACAAATAATTATTACTGTATGGTTCTGTTTATTTAAAATGGCCAGAAAAAGCAAATCTATAGACACAGAAAATAAATTAGTGGTTGCTCAGCCCTGAGGATGGATATGGGGATGAACTAACTGCAAATGGGCCTGAGGGACCTTATTGGGGAGACGAAATGTTCTAAAACTAGGTTATGGTGATGATTGAACAATTTGGTAAATTTACTAAAAGTCATTCAATTGTACACTTGAAACTGATGAATTTTATTTATTTTTAAGGTTTAAAAAACTTTTTATTTTATATTGGAGTATAGCCAATTAACAATGTTGTGATAGTTTTAAGTGTATGGCAAAGGGACTCGGCCATACATATACATGTATCCATTCTCCCTTAAATTCCCCTTGAAATGGGTGAATTTTAGAATATGCAATTTGTATCTCAATAAGGTTGTAAAAATAATTATGAAGTAATGTGAATAAGTGAATAATCAGATAATCTTGTCCTCTTTTAACAGTCAAGGAAATAGAGACTAAGTGATTTGCCCCAAGTCACATAACTAACTAGTTAGTGACAGGGTTAGCATGTGAATGAATCTAGTTCTATTAAACCAAGACCAGTCACCACCAGCGTGCATGTGTGCTAAGTTGCTGTGTGTTAAGGCTCCCCTGTCCATGGGATTCTCCAGGCAAGAATACTGGAGTGGGTTGCCATGCCCTCCTCTAGGGGATTTTCCTGACCAGGGATCAAACCCAAATCTCCTGCATTGGCAGGCAGGTTCTTTACCACTAGTGCCACCTGGGAAGTCCAGCCATCACCAGAGGTATGGGGCAGGAGGGGGGAGGTGGGTTCAGGATTGGGAACTCATGTACACTCGTGGCTGATTCATGTCAATGTATAGCAAAACGAATACAGTATTGCAAAGCAAAACAAACTAAAAAATAAAAAAAAAAAGGACAGAGACGTGTATGTCAGGAAATAGATACCCTATCACTAGTGGAGGTTGCCCCTCTCTCAGAAATGTCTTCACTCTGTGAAGCAAAGATCTCACTGAGTGGTGACCTAGACCTCATCTCACGTGCCAATTGGTGGGGCTGTGCAAGCCAGCTAGCCTCTGGCAAACCCTTTGACTTGATCAGAGTGCTTAGTTTCAAGCAACAAATACCAATTCTGAGTGATTAAGGTAAGAAAAGGAAATGAACAGCTCATGGAATCATTATGAGGATTAAGAAGTAAGCTCAGAGCTGGGCAGCTAGGAACAATGCTCAAAATCACACTGCAGATTCCACCCAATGGGAAGACTACTGTTCCTGATGTTCCCAAGTATCCTGGACTCTGCCCCTTCCTTTACCACCACTGCCACCTTGGGTTTACAATTTGGCCAGTTTGCAACTGGGGCTGTTGCAAGAGAGAAAACTCACTGCTTTCATAGTTAATATGTTACTAGTTCTTGACTCAAATTCCTATGTAGGTGCTTCTGATTGGCCCCATGTTTTCGTTGCTCGGTTGCTCAGTCGTGTCTGACTCTTTGTGACCCCATAGATTGCAGCATGTCAGGCTTCCCTGTCCTTTACTATCTTCCAGAGTTTGCTTGTGTCCACTGAGTTGATGATGCCATCCAACCATCTCATCCTCTGTCGCCCCCTTCTCCTCCTGCCTTCAGTCTTTCCCAGCATCAAGGTCTTTTCAAATGAGCTGGCTGTTCACATCAGGTGGCCAAAGTACTGGAGCTTCAGCTTCAGCATCAGTCCTTCCAATGAATATTCAGAACTGATTTCCTTTACGATTGACTGGTTTGATCTCCTTACTGTCCAAGGGACTCTCAAGAGCCTTCTCCAGCACCACAGTTCAAAGCATCAATTCTTTGGTGCTCAGCTTTCTTTACAGTCCAGCTATTACATCCATACATGACTATTGGAAACACCATAGCTTTGACTAGACAGACTTTTGTCCTCTAAGTGATGTCTCTGCTTTTGAATACACATCTAGGTTTGTCATAGCTTTTCTTCCAAGGAGCAAGTGTCTTTTAATTTCATGGCTGCAGTCACTGTCTGCAATGATTTTGGAGACCAAGAAAATAAAATCTGCCACGGTCTCCATTTTCCCCCCTATCTATTTGCCATGAAGAGATGGGACCAGATACCATGATCTTCATTTTTTGAATGCTGAGTTTTAAACCAGCTTTTTCATTCTTCTCTTTCACCTTCATCATGAGGCACTTTAGTTCTTCTTTACATTCTGCCATTAAGGTGGTATCATCTGCATATCTGAGGTTATTGATATTTCTCCCAGCAATCTTGATTCTAGCTTCTGCTTCATCCAGTCCGGCATTTTGCATGATGTACTCTGCATATAAGTTAAAAAGCAGGATGACAATATACAGCCTTGACGTACTCCTTTCCCAATTGGGAACCAGTCCATTGTCTCATGTCCAGTTATAACTGTTCCTTCTTGACCTGCATGCAGATTTCTCAGGAAGCAGGTCAGGTGGTCTGGCATTCCCATTTCTAAGAATTTTCCAAAGTTTGTTGTGATCCACAAAGTCAAAGGCTTTGGTATAGTCAATAAAGCAGGAGTAGATGTTTTTCTGGAATTCTATTGCTTTTTCTATGATCCAACAGATGTTGGCAATTTGATCACTGATTCCTCTGCCTTTTCTAAATCCAGCTTGAACATCTGGAAGTTCACAGTTCATGTACTGTTGAAGCCTAGCTTGAAGGATTTTGAGCATNGGCTTTGGCATAGTCAATAAAGCAGAAATAGATGTTTTTCTGGAACTCTCTTGCTTTTTCTATGATCTAACAGATGTTGGCAATTTGATCTCTGGTTCTTTCCCATTTAGGTCACCACAGAGCACTGAGTAGCGTTCCCTGAACTATGCAATAGGTTCTCATTAGTTATCCATTTTATACAAAATATTAGTAGTGCATATATGTCAATCGCAATCTCCCAGTTCATTCTATGCCCTCCACCTCCTGGTTCCATATGTTTGTTCTCTGCATCTGTGTTTCTGGTTTGCGAATAAGATCATCTATACCATCGGCATCCGGTCCCATCACTTCATGCGAAATAGACGGGGAAACAGTGAAAACAGTGTCTGATTTTATTTTGGGGGGCTCCAAAATCACTGCAGGTGGTGAGTGCAGCCATGAAATTAAAAGACACTTCCTCCTTGGAAGGAAAGTTATGACCAACCTAGATAGCATATTGAAAAGCAGAGACTACTTTGCCAACAAGGTCCGTCTAGTCAAGGCCATGGTTTTTCCAGTAGTCATCTATGGATGTGAGAGTTGGACTGTGAAGAAAGCTGAGCACCAAAGAATTGATGCGTTTGAACTGTGGTGTTGGAGAAGACTCTTGAGAGTCCCTTGGACTGCAAGGAGATCCAACCAGTTCATTCTGAAGATGAACCCTGGGATTTCTTTGGAGGGAATGGTGCTGAAGCTGAAACTCCAGTTCTTTGGCCACCTCATGCAAAGAGTTGACTCACTGGAAAAGACCCTGATTCGGGGAGGGATTGGGGACAGGAGGAGAAGGGGATGACAGAGGATGAGATGGCTGGATGACATCACCGACTTGATGGGCGTGAGTCTGAGTGAACTCCGGGAGTTGGTGATGGACAGGGAGGCCTGGCATGCTGCGATTCATGGGGTCACAGAGTCGGACACAACTGAGCGACTGAACTGAACTGATACCATTTTTCAAGATTCCACACATATGCATTAATATACGGTATTTGTTTTTCTTTTTCTGACTCACTTCACTCTGAATGACAGCCTCTATGTCCACCCATGTCTCTACAGATGACCCAGTTTCATTCCTTCTATGGTTGAGTAATATTCCATTGCGTATAAGTCTCACTTCTGCTTTAGCCCTTCCTCTGCTGATGGAACTTCTAGGTGTTTTGAAGTGGTGCTTGGCTTGGATTTTCATGGATTGTTTTGGTTTGTTTCAACAGTGCTGACCATGGTCATCGCACAGTAGTAATTAAGCTCTTTGTAGACCAAAGTGTAGGCTCTTGAGCGGTCCTTTTAGAGCGTGCTGACTCAGCCCACCCCAGTGCCAAGGCGGAGCCTGGAACGTCCGTTCTAGAAGCTGACACTGCTAAGAAGCCATCCTCACTAAGAGAATAGCTCTCCTGTCACATATTTCCCTGCAGTGAGAGCAGACCAGGAAAATCAGAGTTCTGAAGTCTAATGCACACTTCAAGGTTTCAAAAACTACGACTGTTTAGATAAGAAAATTCTAACACGAGACACTTTGCTGGGCTTTAGGGCCACTGAAGTCTGTGTCTAACATATTCCTGCCTTTTTCAGTCACCCCTGCAGTCTCTTCCATTTGCCGTATCTTCCTCCTTTGCTACAAGTGAAATCCCATTACAATAAAGAAACTCCCAAAGAGCCATCTAGCTTTTTTTCTTTTCCTAGAATTTTGCACCATTAAGTGTTGCTTGTAATAAATGTGTCATCAGCTCCAATCTAATATTTAGTCATTTTCATTGAGTGGGATTACAGGAAATAAACTTTGGTCTGTATTTGGTCCTCCAGGTTCACTTTTTATTTTGCTTCTGCCTTTATATCTTTATTTTATCTTTATCGTCACATCTTTTCTGTTTTTCTATCTATCACCTTGTGGAGGGCCCATATAATTATAATAGTTGTTAATTCTTTTTTAGGATAGCACAAACATACTCATCAAAGTTTTAAATTTATTAAAGTATAAATCCTTTATGTTTTAGCTGTACACACACAACATTAGCCTACAATATAAACACTGGAATTCTGGATACATGAATAATGCCAACAATTTTATATGAAATGTCCACTGTGGTTAGTTAAAAAGAAAACAGGCAATATTGTAGAGCCCAAGCTATTTTTACAGTTCATAGGAGGAATATTTTCACGAGCTAGGGAATTTGGAGAAATGCCTAAAACACAACCAATTTTTATTTAAAATAATTTATCATTATCTTTGGGTTCTAATAATGAAGCCAAAATTGAAATTGGAACTCTGTCTACTATAAAAATTTAAGACTTCCTGCGTTGTCCAGTGGTTAGGAGTCTGCACTTCCACTGGGAGGGGCACAAGTTCGGTCCCCAGTCAGGGAACTGAGATCTCGCATGCTGCATGGTGTGGCCAAAAATAAAAATATAAAAGAAAACATATTTCTTTATTATGAAAAAATACCAAGACGTAAGGGCAGAAACTTAAAAAAAAATAATAATAAGCTGTGACCTAGATGTTGTGTTGTATAAATAAATACCTTTAAAAATCAGTCTCAAAGTGAGGACGAATGAAGAGACAATTGCACTTTAATGAAAGGTATCATTGCTGTTGTTAGTAAGGACTGCCATAAGTCGTATTACACCTAGGGAAGGAGATTATCTCCTAAACACAAGGGAGACTGGGGTCTTACAAGATCTGGAACAAATCCAGACCCCTGACATATAATTTAAGGTCCCAGGATATGTGTTACAAGATTAGGTTGAATGATGATCTGGACAGCCTCAAGCTTCCTCAAGTTACCCGCAGTCTGAGGTTAATTTTAGCTGTGAAGGTGGCTCTTTCATGCCCAGGTTTTATATAAGCAAAATCAGAACTTGGGGAACCAGTCACCTAAGTCAGAAAAGAGCCACTGGTAAAAAGCTCACATCGCTAATATAAATTAGAATTAATATTGCCCAGTGGAAACCAGTGCTTGGCTGGGCTGGTAGATATTAGGAAGAAAATCAACTTGGAACACTTGAAGTGAAATTCAGTCTATGAGTTTCCTCTGTTTGAGAACCTGCACTGAGAATTCTTCCATAAGCGGCTCATTGGTTAATGAAGGAGATGGAACTGTAGGCAGATGGCTATAAATCCTTCTTCTGTGACGTTCTCTCTCTGGTTTGCAAAGTCCTCTGTGAACAAAGTATGGGGGTAGGAGGTGGATGTATGAGATCACAAGACAGGTGCATTTAGGAATGAGGGATATTTAGAGTGGGATTTCCAGGGGGCTCAGTGGTAAAGAATTTGCCTGCCCATGCAGGAGACGCAAGAGACACAGGTTCCATCCGTGGATCAGGAAGATCCCCTGGAGAAGGAAATGAAAATCTAGTCCAGTATTCTTGCCAGGAAAGTCCCATGCGCTGAAGAGCCTGGTCGCAAAGAAGAGTCAGACACAAGTGAGCAAGGAAGCACACATGCCCACATTTAGCGTGAGTCAGCCAGTGTTCCTATGTATTCTTTACTCCCGTCCTTTTGCATGGTTAGAGCAGCTCTTTTATTTCTGATTTTTATCAATACCAAATCAAGTTGCTATAATATGAGGATGTCCTTGGTGGTACAGATCTGTGGGTATTCAGTGACACGTAAGCATAGTAACAAGAACAGAAATGTTGCTGCCCTTATTCCAGCAGGACCACCCCAAGTGAGCACCCCCCCTACAGCACCCCAGTCCTCTTTCTGGGAAGGGAACGAGTGTTATGCACCACAAGATTTCTCCATTCATGCAAATTTGGGAAACTCTAAGCTCACCTAAATCCAAGTGTTTTCATTTTGTCTAACCCCAGGACTGAAGGCAATGGCACCCCACTCCAGTACTCTTGCCTGGAAAACCCCATGGGCGGAGGAGCCTGGTGGGCTGCAGTCCATGGGGTCGCTAAGAGTCAGACACGACTAAGTGACTTCACTTTCACTTCTCACTTTCATGCACTGGAGAAGGAAATGGCAACCCACTCCAGTGTTCTTGACTGGAGACTCCCAGGGACGGGGGAGCCTGGTGGGCTGCCGTCTATGGGTCGCTCAGAGTCAGACACGACTGAAGCGACTTAGCAGCAGCAGCAGCAGCAACAGGACTGAAGAGCCTTCACATTGCTATATACACTGTAAATCTCTGAGTTGAGTATCAAATACAGCATTTCCCATGTGTGTGCTACAGTGACACCTTCTTTTAGAATACTACATCCTGTAGAACGTGTGTTCAGGGATCTGTCACAAAATAACAAAACCAGCAGAATAAATGTGAATGAATCCCCACTGAAGTCCTGTGACTGCATCTTCTACATTGTGTAGTCAAAGAGCACATGTAAGTTGTTTATTCACGTATCAGTAAACAAAAAGTTACTAGATGTCATCCTGTCCTTGGTTTTTTTCCATTGTTCTAAGAGTCCTTTTCCAATTAATTAATTTTTATTGCAGTCTAGTTGTTTTTCTGAATTTCAAGCTAACTCTGGATAGAGGAGCCTGGTGTGCTCTAGTCCGTGGGGTCACAATCAGACATGACTCGGTGGCTGAACAACAACAACAGATAGTTGTTTCACAGTGTCGTGCTAGCTTCTACTGCGCGGCCATACATGCACACTCATACCCTCCCTTCTGGATTTCCCTCTTGTTTAGGACACCACAGGGCCTTAAGTAGAGTTCTCTGTGCTATACATTACGGTCCCATCAGTGGTCTATTTCATACATAGTATCAATAGTGAATGTGTCCATCCCAGGCTCCTACATCCTCCCATCCATGCCCTCCCCACCCCACCCCACCCCACCCCCCCGTTTTCCTTTCCAGCTTGATTTCCATAGACTGGTTCTCTATGTCTGTGTCTCTATGTCTGCTTTGCAAATAAGGTCATCTATACCATTTCTGTAAATTCCACATATATATGTTAATATGGGGTATTTGTTTTTCTCTCTCTGACTTACTTCATTCTGTTTGACATATTCTAGATCCATCCATGTAACCTCAGTCTTAGACATATACCCAGATAAAACCATAATTCAAAAAGACACTTGCAGCCCAGTGTTCACTGCAGCACTATTTACAATAGCCAGGACATGGAAGCAATTTAAATATACCTCAGCAGAGGGATGGATAAAGAAGAAGGTGGTACATACATGCAATGGAATTTTACTCAGTCAAGAAAGGAACCAAACTGGGTCACTTGTCGAGACGTGGATGGACCTAGAACGTCATGTAGACGGTCCTTGGTTTATATTATTGTTGAAAAGATCAATTACATATGTAAGCTAACTAGAGGAAGCTTCTGTGAATGTCCATAGAACAGCTGAATAAATGTTATAGGTTACAGGGTAGGTGTCATATAGGTGGTACCGATTGTACTTGTGTAAGGAGGGCTGATTGGAGAGAGGATTTTCTGGCCAGGAGACGAATGGAAAGATGCCAGCGCCAGGAAACAGCTCTATAACCTTCAGCCTAACTCACACCACTTGACCTCTCTGGCCTGTAGTTGTCTTCTATGCAAATCGGAAATTGTACCTGCCTTTTCTACAGCCCTGGCGCTCAGTCGCTCAGTGGTATCTGACTCTTTGCGGACCTATAGACTGTAGCCCGCCAGGCTCCCCTGTCCTTGGGATTTCCCAGGTAAGAATACTGGAGTGGGTTGCCACTGCCTCCTCCAGGGGATCTTGCTGACCCAGGGATCGAACCCTCACCTCTTGAATCTCCTGCATTGACAGATGGGTTCTTTACCACCAGTGCCGCTTGGGAAGCCCCTTCTATAGCCCTGGGGAGTTAGAAAGTAGAAACTGAAATAGATGTGACTTCTCCTGACAACATTAAGCCAACTCTGTGATGTAATCTATGAGTTGTGGCCTTGTGGCCTTTGTGGGCACTAACTTTTATTTTGGCAGAGGGGCAGGTCAGTTTGAGAAAGCGAGAACATGGGAGTACAATGCTGCGACTCTTCGCTAGGTTCCTTGTGTGAATCAATGCGTTACTGTTATCCCGGTCACAGTCAGACCAGGGGGCTACCTGCAGATGCATTTTCCTGAAAACAAGCTTTTCTGACAGGATTACCGGCCTCATCTTGTCTCACACACACTACTCTCTGAAATTTTCATCCTGGGAGAGTTACTGGGTCTGTTAGATAGCAGTCTTGACCTAAAAATAAAAAACTTTCCTAGGTTTCTCCCCTGAAGCTAGAATCATCAGTGTTTGGATTTGCAACTTCACTTCATTTATGCTTTCAAAATGGGGCAACGAACTGAGATAATAACTTTTTGCTATCAAGCTCAATATTTCATCAAATTGTTTACTTCCTATTAAAACATATTATACCAGCTACTTGCCTCATTTTCGGTATTTCTCGACAGTTACTTCATTTCTAGTTCAAAAGGGTGTTTCAAAAAAACCCCTGTTAATTAACTGCAATTTTTATTTTTAGAATGATTCTTAAACAAATTAAACGGGCATATCTTTGCCAACTTCTTGTCGGTATTTCTGCTCATTATCTTACTTCTTGACATTTCAACAATGTGAGAATTTCTCAGAGCCTGATTCACTGAAATCCTTTGCATAAGATCTTAAGGTGCTGAAAAATACAATTCCTTTGTCTTCCACGCAGAGGGAGTTAGTTATTCATTTGGAGGTGATAACCCTGGAAAGAACTGCATTCTATATTCTGCACACCTGTAAGATTTGCTTTACTCAGCAATCTTTCTCTTTAGAGGGTNGGCTCCTACTTCCTCCCATCCATGCCTTCCCTCCCCCACCCCACCCCTCCCCCCCGTTTTCCTTTCCAGCTTGATTTCCATAGACTGGTTCTCTATGTCTGTGTCTCTATGTCTGCTTTGCAAATAAGGTCATCTATACCATTTCTGTAAATTCCACATATATATGTTAATATGGGGTATTTGTTTTTCTCTCTCTGACTTACTTCATTCTGTTTGACATATTCTAGATCCATCCATGTAACCTCAGTCTTAGACATATACCCAGATAAAACCATAATTCAAAAAGACACTTGCAGCCCAGTGTTCACTGCAGCACTATTTACAATAGCCAGGACATGGAAGCAATTTAAATATACCTCAGCAGAGGGATGGATAAAGAAGAAGGTGGTACATACATGCAATGGAATTTTACTCAGTCAAGAAAGGAACCAAACTGGGTCACTTGTCGAGACGTGGATGGACCTAGAACGTCATGTAGACGGTCCTTGGTTTATATTATTGTTGAAAAGATCAATTACATATGTAAGCTAACTAGAGGAAGCTTCTGTGAATGTCCATAGAACAGCTGAATAAATGTTATAGGTTACAGGGTAGGTGTCATATAGGTGGTACCGATTGTACTTGTGTAAGGAGGGCTGATTGGAGAGAGGATTTTCTGGCCAGGAGACGAATGGAAAGATGCCAGCGCCAGGAAACAGCTCTATAACCTTCAGCCTAACTCACACCACTTGACCTCTCTGGCCTGTAGTTGTCTTCTATGCAAATCGGAAATTGTACCTGCCTTTTCTACAGCCCTGGCGCTCAGTCGCTCAGTGGTATCTGACTCTTTGCGGACCTATAGACTGTAGCCCGCCAGGCTCCCCTGTCCTTGGGATTTCCCAGGTAAGAATACTGGAGTGGGTTGCCACTGCCTCCTCCAGGGGATCTTGCTGACCCAGGGATCGAACCCTCACCTCTTGAATCTCCTGCATTGACAGATGGGTTCTTTACCACCAGTGCCGCTTGGGAAGCCCCTTCTATAGCCCTGGGGAGTTAGAAAGTAGAAACTGAAATAGATGTGACTTCTCCTGACAACATTAAGCCAACTCTGTGATGTAATCTATGAGTTGTGGCCTTGTGGCCTTTGTGGGCACTAACTTTTATTTTGGCAGAGGGGCAGGTCAGTTTGAGAAAGCGAGAACATGGGAGTACAATGCTGCGACTCTTCGCTAGGTTCCTTGTGTGAATCAATGCGTTACTGTTATCCCGGTCACAGTCAGACCAGGGGGCTACCTGCAGATGCATTTTCCTGAAAACAAGCTTTTCTGACAGGATTACCGGCCTCATCTTGTCTCACACACACTACTCTCTGAAATTTTCATCCTGGGAGAGTTACTGGGTCTGTTAGATAGCAGTCTTGACCTAAAAATAAAAAACTTTCCTAGGTTTCTCCCCTGAAGCTAGAATCATCAGTGTTTGGATTTGCAACTTCACTTCATTTATGCTTTCAAAATGGGGCAACGAACTGAGATAATAACTTTTTGCTATCAAGCTCAATATTTCATCAAATTGTTTACTTCCTATTAAAACATATTATACCAGCTACTTGCCTCATTTTCGGTATTTCTCGACAGTTACTTCATTTCTAGTTCAAAAGGGTGTTTCAAAAAAACCCCTGTTAATTAACTGCAATTTTTATTTTTAGAATGATTCTTAAACAAATTAAACGGGCATATCTTTGCCAACTTCTTGTCGGTATTTCTGCTCATTATCTTACTTCTTGACATTTCAACAATGTGAGAATTTCTCAGAGCCTGATTCACTGAAATCCTTTGCATAAGATCTTAAGGTGCTGAAAAATACAATTCCTTTGTCTTCCACGCAGAGGGAGTTAGTTATTCATTTGGAGGTGATAACCCTGGAAAGAACTGCATTCTATATTCTGCACACCTGTAAGATTTGCTTTACTCAGCAATCTTTCTCTTTAGAGGGTTGAGTTACTGCCTGAATCATTTTCTCAAACTGACTGCTTGCCAGTTCTGGCGTGTGAAATGGATTCTGATGTGTCTTATAAGGCTGTGCTTGTTTGGTTTTGTTTTCAAATCATAGTTATTAGAAAAAAAGCATAAGGACCGTGAGTGCTTCTTCTGGAATTTGTCTCGGCCTCTACCCACAGCAGCCGCTGGCTCCTTATCTTCAGCTAATCTCTTCTTACTCTGACTTTTCCTTTCTCTCTGTTTATTTGGATAGATCGTTAATCAACCGAAGTAACTAGCAGATACATAGAAGAAGGTTCACTTTTTAAAAATCAGTACATTTCATTAAATATTTTTTCTATTTAATGGAGCGAAGGGGCAGATGTAGAAATGAACAGATCCCATTCTGGGAAAGGGGGAGCTGGTGTGATTAAACTGAGGGTTAGTATTGCCACTTGAAAATCAGAGACATTACTTTGCCAACAAAGGTCCGTCTAGTCAAGGCTATGGTTTTTGTAGTGGTCATGTATGGATGTGAGAGTTGGACTGTGAAGAAAGCTAAGTGCCAAAGAACTGATGCTTTTGATCTGTGGTTTTGGAGAAGACTCTTGAGAGTCCCTTGGACTGCAAGGAGATCCAACCAATCCATCCTAAAGGAGATCACTCCTGGGTGTTCATTGGAAGGACTGATGCTAAAGCTGAAACTCCAGTACTTTGGCCACCTCATGCGAAGAGTTGACTCATTGGAAAAGACTCTGATGCTGGGAGGGATTGGGGACAGGAGGAGAAGGGGACAACAGAGGATGAGATGGCTGGATGGCATCACCGACTCAACGTGAGTTTGAGTGAACTCCAGAAGTTGGTGATGGACAGGGAGGCCTGGCGTGCTGCGATTCATGGGGTCGCAAAGAGTTGGACATGACTGAGCGACTGAACTGAGTATTGCCACAACGACTTCCCAGTCTGAGAAAGGAAAGTACACAGACAAAAGCATCAAGAGAAGGGGATGTTTACTATTAATAACAAATTGTTGCAAGGGATCCAGGCTTAAGAAAAAACAGCCTTCCATGTTTAAAATTTAAAAAGCACAAAGGTACCACGGTTTGTAAAGTCTCGTTTAATTCATTCATGGTGAAGAGACAGCGGTTTTTTCACAACATAATCAGACCCTGTGTCACATATCGATGTTGCAAACATCAGAGATGAAGTTGATTCCAGAAAATTACTAAAGATTAGTTAATTGGGACGAGGGCTAGAAGGTCGAGCCTATGTTTCCTTTCCTTTTTGCTTTTTGGATTTGTTTCCCTGCACTGGTTTCCTGGCTCTGAATTTTGATGAGCACGTGATGTAGACGTTCATGATGGAGTCAGAACAGGGTACTAGTTTTCCTCCTCAGTCCTTCCTGCTGTTGAAATTCTTACCCTAAGACACAGATTTAACCACTGATGTTTGTGGTTGAGCAGTTTCCTCAGCTGTGACCATTAATTTGATGGTTGACCAGTCGTACAGACATAGGTGGATCGAGTAATGTGGATTCATTCACAAAGACTTCTGTTCATGATTATCAAAACTAGACCTCAGTTCAGTTCTGTTCAGTCACTCAGTCGTGTCCAATTCTTTGGGACCCCATGGATCACAGCACGCCAGGCCTCGCTGTCCATCACCAGCTCCCAGAGTTTGCTCAAACTCATGTCCATTGAGTCGGTGATGCCATCCAACCAGCTCACGACCTATGTGATGATAATTCTTAAGTTAACTTTTGTTTTGTTTATAGCTCTGAGGTCTGTAATCTTGTTTCCTTTATGTAGCAGAAATCTTTTCTTTCCTTTCTCCTGGTCTGCTGGGGTCTGTGACCGAGCACTGGCCAAGGCACTTCTGCCAGTCTCTGCCTCCGTCACCTGCAACTCAAGGGTTATTCCACCTCCATGAGCTCCAAGTGTCCAGTGCTCTGGCTGTGTTGACTGTAGGGCTAGGATACCTTAAGCCATGTGACGCAAGCCAAGCCAGTGTCCTAGGAGGGGATACTGTAGACATCAATCCATATATGAAATCTGCTTGTTTTTCAGGGCTTGTCATGCCTAATTACAGAGAAGGCGATGGCATCCCACTCCAGTACTCTTGCCTGGAAAATCCCATGGACAGAGGAGCCTGATAGGCTGCAGTCCATGGGGTCGCAAAGAGTCAGACACGACTGAGCGACTTCCCTTTCACTTTTCGCTTTCATGCATTGGAGAAGGAAATGGCAACCCACTCCAGTGTTCTTGCCTGGAGAATTCCAGGGACAGGGGAGCCTGGTGGGCTGCTGTCTATGGGGTCACACAGAGTTGGACATGACTAAAGTGACTTAGCAGCAGCAGCAGCATGCCCAATTAAGTTGTATTTCCCTTTATACAAGACATCTATGGTATAGTCATAGATACAGATTTGATTTTTTTTTTTTCAGTTATGTTCTAGTAGAAAGGAGGACAGATTCTAGTTCAGTCTATAAAAACTTGTAGTCAAAGAAGGTAAACCGATTAGACATGGGGCATTTTTTATATTATTTAACTATTATTTTCAGTGGTGCAGACAGGATCACTCAACATATATTGTTATACTAAAGGGA
>SJYA01008482.1:734-16415 GCA_006410615.1 Neotragus moschatus
CCAGTACAGAACAAAAACACAGACACACCTTAGGGAAAAAAAAGCGGGGGGGGCGGGGTGGGGGGGGCAGGAAAAAGCTGTCTCAAAACCTTCACTTCGTAAGGTCTGTTTTTGAGTACAACCATATTGGCTTTGTCCTTGACAAAGCCTCCAAAAATTATGACCGCGCAGCCTATTTCTTTGGCAAATCTAGCCGCATACTAACTGCAACACAAAAGACCCACCCTGAGAATGAGCACTCCCAAACCAGTTAGGGTGAGCAGTGTCAAGGGTAACTCTGGGTCAAGAGTTTGAGTCAGTTCTTTTCACTTAAGTGCGTGAAGGTTCATTCATTGAAATACTACGTTTAAAAGAAATCTATGATGAATTATAGTGGTAAATTCAATCTATATTGCGCACAGTGCATGCTGGTTATGCAAATAGATGCTGAGTCTCCGCCCTCGAGATTCATGTCTTTCCCCGCCCCAGCTCCCGGGAAGCCAGCTTCCAGTCCCTTGTTCCCAGGCCCCTGACTCCATGTTTTCTCCTCCTCGACACTATGAATCTGATTTCTTAATAAGCATTTTGTTGACGGCTTAAGATAATGATATATGGGTGCTGGATTTGACACAGAGAATGTTCACTATAATGTCGAATGAAAGAGAGTGCCGAACCTCTTCAGTCGTGCCCAGACTATTTGCGACCCCACAGACTATAGCCCTCCAGGCTCCTCTGTCCATGGAATTCTCCAGGCAAGAATATGGAGTGGGCTGCCATGCCCTCTTCCAGGCGATCTTCCTAACCCAGGGATAGAACCCAGGTCTTCCGTATTGCAAGCGGATTCCTTATCAGCTGAGGTATAATTCCTAAAAGAAGCCTGGCTGGCACAGACCAAGAACACCTGTCATTTTCATGGTACCTCCTCTCCCCACCACAGTAACTTCTACTATTATTTTTCTCCATCCCTTACTCTGAAGAATAGCTCTCAAGTTTTTAGCATTATGTCTAGAACACAGTGGGCTTCCCTGGTGGCTCAGATGGTAAAGAATCCACCTGCAATGCAGGAGACCTGGGTTCAAACCCTGAGTCAGGAAAATCTCCTGGAGGAGGGCATGGCAACCCACTCCAGTAATGTTGGAGAATCCCATGGACAGAGGAGCCTGGAGGGCTACAGTCCATGGTGTCGCAAAGAGTCAGACACAACTGAGCGACAAAGCACAGCTAGAACGTACTACTACTACTACTACTAAGTCGCTTCAGTCGTGTCCAACTCTATGCGACCCCATAGACGGCAGTCCACCAGGCTCCCCCATCCCAGGGATTCTCCAGACAAGAACACTGGAGTGGGTTGCCATTTCCTTCTCCAATGCATGAAAGTGAAAAGTGAAAGTGAAGTCGCTCAGTTGTGTCCGACTCTTAGCGACCCCATGGACTGCAGCCCACCAGGCTCCTCCATCCATGGGATTTCCCAGGCAAGAGGACTGGAGTAAATGCCTCATAAAAATCAGCTCTCAGCACTATTAGGAGGTACTGCCACCTGCCTGAAGTTTGAGGCTTATGAACTCCAAGCTAAATCTTCCATGTGTCTGATAATTTAGACTTTATGGGACACACTCTATAACAATGTTCCTCAAACGACCTGTACTCAAACACCAGGGTTTGATTTTTTTTTTTTCATTTGAATTCACTGTAGACTGATGTTTTGGGAAAATGTAATAAAAATAAAATAAATTATGTATAAAATTATGCTGTCAAATTTCCATTAAAGGTTTTAAATGTGTATCCTCTCACTTGATTTGCTTATTTCATTATATACCTTCAAGGATTACACAAGGACCAGCACTGGTCCAGGGACCACATTTTAAGTAGCAGAGATCTAATGGTCACTGCATATACACTTCACTGCTCAAAGAGAGAGAGAGAGAGAGAGATTTGCACTGGGAGAATATTATTGCCTTAATCAATGGGTTGACATGTGGTTCTTTTTAATAATAAAAGAAGAATAACTCTGAGAAGCCAAAGTAATGTGCTGCTGCTAAGTCACTTCAGTCATGTCCGACTCTGTGTGACCCCATAGACGGCAGCCCACCAAGCTCCCCTGTCCCTGGGATTCTCCAGGCAAGAACACTGGAGTGGGTTGCCATTTCCTTCTCCAGTGCATGAAAGTGAAAAATGAAAGGGAAGTCACTCAGTCGTGTCCGACTCTTCGTGACCCCATGGGCTGCAGCCTACCAGGCACCTCTGTCCATGGGATTTTCCAGGCGAGAGTAATGGAGTGGGATGCCATCGCCTTCTCTGAAAGTAATGTGCTAGGTTTGAAATTTTATCTAGTAGTATTTTCCCTGGTAGATTAAATTTCAATTATATATAGCTTTTCGGCTAATGTTAAAATTTGTATTTTCCTGAACACACAGACAGTCAACAGGTGGAAATCTGTTCAGGGAATATGACTGATTTTTGTTAAAAATATACTGTGAATAACACAATATACATATAGTATATAATAGTCCTCAAAGAAGGAGAAAAACCCCAGAAGAGCTGAAGAGTATGGATTTATTACTTCAGAAAGCTACTACTTTACCTGAATATGGCACTCTTAGGTTTACAAGCCCATTTCATCAAGCCATGTGTTACTGTTTGGAATACTTTTCCCACCCCCAAGTAAAACTCTGCTTACCTTGTGTATGTGTGTACATGTGTGTGTGTGTATGTGTGTGTGTGTGTGTTAGTCACTTAGTTGTGTCTAATTCTTTGCGACCTCATGAACTGTAGCCCGCCAGGCTCCTCTTTCCATAGATTCTCCAGGCAAGAATACAGGACTGGGTAGCCATTTCCTTCTCCAGGGAATCTTCCCAACCCAGGGATTGAACCCAGGTCTCCTGCATTGCAGGCAGATTCTTTACCATCTGAGCCACCAGGGAAGTCCCTGTTTATTTTAGTAGATTCAGATCAAGAGTTACCTTGCCAGTGCTTTCTCAACATCCATTCATTCATTTGTCATCCATTCATTCATTGGTCCAACAAAGACATATTGCCAGGCATGGTTCTAGGTCCTGGAGGTATCACAGTGAACATGCCATCATTCCTATCTTCCTGGAGCTTGTGTTTCAGTGAAGACAAAGGAAAGAAAAACAAATAAACAACATATTCATAATACAGTATCGTAAGTTAAGAAACTAAATCACAGATTCAACTTGCTTGCCTCATCAGAGCACAGAAAGTGATAACTATTTCTCAAGTTTTCTAAATACGATGCATAGCTATTATCATTCTAGACACATAGGAGAGAAGTTAATTCTTTACACACAAAAGAATGCTTTAGGGACTGAGGTCTTAATTCTCAGACTGAAAGAAAGTGAAATAGAGAGGGAGATGCTATTTCAGATAATGTGCACAGAGGGGCCTCTCTAAGGACTGTACAGATGAGACAAGACCTAAAAATCAACTCCTAAGAGTGAGTCCTGTAGATAACTAAGAGAAGAACACTCAGGTAAGGAACTGAAAATACAAATCCTCAAAGAAGCAGGGAATTCGTTGAGTCTAAAGAACAGCTAGGAGGTCTGAATGATCAGAATGGAGCGAGTGAAGGGCAGAGTAGTGGGAGATGAGGACAACAGGGCAGAGCTATAGAGTAGACAGGACCAAGCCTCACCAGTCTATCCCTTTATTTGCGGCCCAGTTATAGTGCCACCATCCTGTTTCTATTCATTTAGCAAAGGATCGTTCGAAAGCAAAGATGAGTGTAATCCTCATCTTTGGATTTTGGCATGCAGAACTGTGACTATTAAGGCTTAAATGCATTGATTAAGTGAAGAGATGAATGAATAAATGGACACAGGGCTTTCATGAACATTATTTGCCACACTTTGAGGAGGCAGCTGGTATTATTACATCTATTTTACAGACAAAGAAATCTAGGTTGTTCATAAACCTGCTTGCAGACACAGAATTGCTGACTAGGGCAAAGACATTCCAAATTCAGATCTGCTTGTTTACTTCTCTTTGAATGCATCAAGCTTCCAATTATGGTCAGTAGAATGGACAGTTGATGTAAGCGTAGAAGAAAAATCTCTGAAAATAGTAGATATAAATTTGAAATTTAATTTGCTAGGTGATTTTCAGTGTGGGGACTGGCTGCCCTCTCCTGGCAAGGTGAAAAATAACATGAAATAAAAATAAGCACTCCAGTTAGGTCACAACATCCCATCCAACGCTGCACTACTCACCTATCACTCAATTTCCTTTCTTTTCTGGATATACTGTTGATTCATATTTGTCAAGTTTACTTAATGACAGAGGCTACTTTTTTGTGCTATAAGATTTATTTTAAAACCTGAACTGTATCAGATATTTAATTTCCATTTGTCATTCTTGCTTTAAAATTTGTTCAAATTGGTGGCACTAGTGGTAAAGAATCCTCTTGTCAATGCAGGAAACGCGAGAGATGCAAGTTTGATCCCTGAGTGGAGAAGATCTCCTGAAGTAGGAAATGGGACTCCACTCCAGTATTCTTGCCTGGGAAATCCCATGGACAGAGGAGCCTGGCGGACTACAGTCCATGGGGTCACAAAGAGTCAGACACAACTGAGCGACTGAGCAGACATGGAGAGATGATTTCATTTCACTCTATATTTAGATGGAGCACACCTTATACTAATATTTTCTTTCAGTTTTAAGTCTACAGTGTACAAAGACCTCATATGTTGTTTCGTCTATGATCACGTTTCTTCATTAACTTCAGAGTTGAGTATATCTGCTTTGATATGTACTACTTTGGGTCAGAAATTATTTTTACTTTCTAGGAACATTATTAGGCATTAGTAAATAAACTTAGATTCTACACAAATATATGACAAACTCTGAATATTGTTAGGATTTTAACAATCTGTTAGGTTTTCTAGCACTTCTGAAGATGCCTATATTTCAACGAAAAGCATCCTAAATATTTCCCCATATACTGAGTTAATTATTGTAGAAACAAGAAAGTGACAATGATATAGGAAAATTCATTCTCAAAAAAGATCTAGCCAATAGAGATTAGAATGAAACCAATGAAAATGTGCAAATATGAGAAGTATTTAATATGCTCATTCTGTGGGATAATAATGCTACAATACTCAATACTTCTTGCTTTTCAAATGTTCCAAAGTAGACATCAGGGAAAAGCAGAGTATTTCATTAATTCTGTCTGATCATTTCAGTGGTATAAAGTTGGGCTGAGCTTTGTTTTGTTTTGTTTTGTTTTCTGGCAAAAAACAATGCGAGCTAGCCCAAGCTTTGGGCTTCAGTTCCCTATCTCTTTTTACCCCCATTTTGTCCAAAATCCAGACAGCTGCATAGGGTCTCAGCCATTAAAGCCAAATGAAAAACCTGAGTCTTATGAGCACAGCACTCTAACTCTTACTACTCAAAGTGTGGCCCCCAGACCAGCAACACCAACATGACTGATACTAAAGATGTGGAAGTACAGTCACCCTGCAGTGCTGGTACGATAGCCCAGGTGATCACACGCACCCTCATGACTGAGAAACACTGCTCCTATCAGATCCTGTGAGAACACTGACCTGCCTTGAGCTGACATGCAGAAGTGAACAGGCATTAGAAAAGGATTTGGTGAACACTTAGCAGTGTAGCCACAATCTCTATTAGAGTTCATGCTGTTTCTTTAAGAATACAGTTTCATTCTTTATTCTTTGATACCGTTTCTTAGCCATTATAAATATTTGGTATTTATAATATCACAAATATGCTCTTGAACATACTCGCTTTAAGACCTTTAGGCTTTAAACCCAATACATACAAAGGGATTATGAAGAATATGGCTAAGGAATGGCATCAACTAGTAAAGAATGAATGAATGAATGAAATTGCATTTTTAAACTAACGAGGTGAACTATTTTAGAAATTGTGGCTATACTGTTACATGTTCACCTGCTCCCTCTCCTCCCTGGCTGTGGTCATATAACTGAGTTCTGGCCAGTCAATGATGGAAGCACAAGGGATGGTGCACCATTTCCAGGCTGGTCCAGAAAAATCTCCCATTTAAGATCCTTCTCCAATCTCTGATAGGAAGTAAAAGATTCCTTACCCCTATGCAAGGGTCAGCAAGCTACAACTGCCCTCTGGTTCTGTACTGCCTATGAGCTAAGAATGATTTTTATATTTTTCTGGTTAAAAAACATTAAAAAGGAAGATATTTCATAAAAATTATATGAAATTCAAATCTCAGTGTTGATAAGCAAAGTTTTATTGGCACACAGCCATACTAATTCATTTACATATTGTCTACTGCTGCGTTCACATGCCAACACCATGGAGCTGGCAGCATTTTGACAGAGAGCCTGTAGTCCACACAGCCTAAAATACCTTCACAGGAAGTTTTCTGATTGCTTCCTTTAGAGCTGAGCTACAAGATGTGAGGAGCTCTGAGTCACCACAAGGAAGGCTGCTCATCAAATATCTTCATTGGATGGTGACATAAAAGGGAAATAAAGTTGCATATTAGTAATTTGGTCAGATTTCAGAGTTCATTCTTTTCAGGACATAGGCTTACTGCAACTAATACAAAAGGTTTTTTTGTAATGCCTAGGGCAGACGAGGGTGGACTTCCCAGGTGGCTCAATGGTAAAGAATCCACCCGCCAAGCAGGAGACCTGGGTTCAGTCCCTGGGATGCGAAGATCCCCTGGAGGAGGAACTGGCAACCCACTCCAGTATGCTTACCTGGGAAATCCCATGGACAGAGGAGCCTGGCGGGCTACAGTCCATGGGGTCGCAAAAGAGCTCAACATGACTGAGCGACTAAACAACAAGGGCAGAGGCGGGGGCAGACAGACGAGTAAGACTACATCAGGTAAACTAAATAAAAAAGATGTAAGAATGTATATTTTTAAGAAGATACCACCTTCTGCTTTTTATTCACAGGCCTTAAGTCATGCTGGGGCTACCAAGGTGAAGAGAGATTTTCAGTAACGTATTTTAAAATATAATAGTAATAATATATCACCTTATTCCCCACTAGGGGGCGCTTAAGAGCTTTTGCACTTTCAAAACTATTTCAGGATCATCACAAGGTTTTTGACTTCATTGATAGCTGGTATCTAGCAAAGTGCACTGTGTATTCAATTATTGCTGGAAATACAGAAAAAGATATAAATCAGAGCTCTTTCCTCCAAGTATTGATCGTTTGTAGAACAAACCTGTAGATTTAAAGTTAAAAATGTTTAAAGTAAAACGTAAGTCGCCTTACCCCTCAAATGTAAGTGTTTTCATTTCAACACACTTGTTGCTGGTTTGATAACTATTTAAATCTTCTAAATGTGTTTTTACCCACATGGTCACGGGTCCCACTCTACATGAGCAAAATACTGCCCCTCAAATCTTTGTTTACAGGGAAGAGTGCCATCATTAAGCCTGCCCATGAGATACATTTCTATTGATGACAGTCACTAACATAATGCTGCGAAGCTATTTTCAATTCTTAGCACAGCCCCAAATACATCGTGCAGACTTAAGAAAAATTCCTTGAATTCAATTCATAGTTTCTAACCCATGACCAAGAATATACCTGAAGGGTAATTAAAGAAATATTGAAAGGTTTAGGGTTTGGGGAACGATCACTGTGGCATGAAGAGAACTGGAAGACGGAAGTGGTCAATAGGAAACCAGTGAGGTGACTCGACTAGGGGAGTGGGCCTCCTGATGGACAGAAAAAGATTGTATCTGGAGACTTGAACTTTTATCTAAGCGGTTACAATCCTCGTCCCTGTGGTGGATAAGGCTCATGCAGTAGAGTTAGATGGTTGCGATTCCAGTCTGCCTCCCCTTCCCTAAGTGCAATTGGTACGCCAAATTCCTTGAGTCCTATGAACCTCAGGCAATGTGATCAGTAAAATGGAGATATTCCCCCACCTCACCAGTGCTCTCCTGGGGATTAAATAACACCAATAGAAGGTATTTAATGTACTGCCTGTCGATTCACAGATGTACGGCAGAGGATGTTATTATGGGTCTCGCTGTCTTCACTCCAGAGAAAACTCTTACACCCTCACACTTAAGTTGAAACTGTAGCCCCTTGTTGGGTCTCCCAGCACCCTATAGTGATGGCAAGGGCAAAGTTTCTTAGCCTTGACAGTAATGACATTTGATATTGGATCATTTTTGTTGTATGGGGTGTCCAGTGCATCTTGGAATTCATAGGATTTAGTGAGATAATTTAAGCAAAATATCCTTGTATCACCTGAAGTAAGGTATCTCAAATTCGGCACTGTTGACATTCAGAACTGGATAATTCTCTGTTGTGGGACTGCCTCTGATTGAAAGAAGTTTAGTAGATTTCTGGCTTCTATTCACTAGATGCCAGCAATATTCCTTCCCCTCCACTTGTGATGATCAAATATATCTCCAGACGTTGCAGATGTCCCATGGAGGGCAAGAATCACTCCTGGTTGAGAATCGCTGGTGCAGAACATGGAACATGTATTGGACTGGTGTGGAACAGTTTTGTCCAACACAAATATAATACAACCCACAGTTGAGAGCCACTATGTAACTTAAAATTTTCTGGTAGCCATCAGTCAGTCAGTCAGTCAATTCAGTCGCTCAGTCGTATCTGACACTTTGTGACCCCATGAATCGCAGCACGCCAGGCCTCCCTGTCCATCACCAACTCCCAGAGTTCACTCAGACTCATGTCCATCGAGTCGGTGATGCCATCCAGCCATCTCATCCTCTGTCGTCCCCTTCTCCTCCTGCCCCCAATCCTTCCTAGCATCAGAGTCTTTTCCAATGAGTCAACTTTTCACATGAGGTGGCCAAAGTACTGGAGTTTCAGCTTTAACATCAGTCCTTCCAAAGAACACTCAGGACTGATCTCCTTTAGGATGGACTGGTTGGATCTCCTTGAAGTCCAAGGAACTCTCAAGAGTCTTCTCCAACACCACAGTTCAAAATCCATATTAAAATGTAAAAAGCAGCAGATGAAATTGATTTAAATTATATTCTACTTAACCCAATATAGCCAAGATATTACCATTTCCACACACAATCTACATAGAAATTATTGATGACATGCTTTATGTATTTTTTCAGATTAGTCTTTGAAATCCAGTGTGCTTACTTAACTCTTACAGCACACCTCCATCTGAACTCACCACTTTGTAACAAATTATTTTTATTTTTGGCTATGCTGGGTGTTCCTTGCTGTGGGTGGGCTTTCTCTAGTTGCAATGAAAAGGGACTACCTTCTGATTGCAGTGCACAGGGGTTCTCACTGCAGTGGCTTCTCTTGTTGTGGAGCACGGGCTCTAGGGCATGCGGGCTTGTGTAGCTGCAGCTTGGGGCTCAGTAGTTGTGGCTCCCGGGCTTCAAAGCACAGGCTCAGGGGTTGTGGTGCATGGGCTTAGTTGCTTGGAGGCATTTGGGATCTGCCCAGACCAGGGACCGAACCGGTATCCCCTGCATTGCAAGGCAGATTCTTAACCAATGCACCACCAGGGAAGCCCCGAACTCAGCAGTTTTTTAGTGCTCAATAGTTATGTGTGGTTTGGAGCTACTGTATCGGACAGTGCAGGTACAGGATCTTTTAGTGTATACTTCTTAATACTGATATCCTGTTATTTCCCCCCACCCCCGCCATTTTCCCTTCATATCACTCAATCTTATTAGTTTTATATTTTTAACCATATACTGTGCCGTTGATGTGCAGTACCCTGCCCTCACTCTCCACTGCCTACAGAAGTCTTTATCTCTTCCTCATGTCCCTTGGCTCACTGACCAACACTTGCTTTCTAGAATCAGTCCCATTTACGTGAGGCTCAAGGTAGCCATACTGTCTTCTTCAATAGATTGCTTAAATTGCTGTTCTGCAAATAGTGTGGTCTCAAGCAATATCTGCCAATGAACAATGAGCCCTTACATGAGGCTATTTGGTTTACTTAGGCTCAAAAGCAGGGCTTCCTGGTGACTCAGATGGTAATGCAAGAGACCTAGGTTCGATCCCTGGGTTGGGAAGATCCCCTGGAGAAGGGAATGGTAATTCACTCCAGTATTCTTGCCTGGAGAAATTCATGGACAAAAGAACTTGGTGGGTTATAATCCATAGGGTTGCAAAGAGTCAGACACGACAGAAGTGACTTAGCACACCACACGCTCCAAATAATGAGCATTCTTGCTGCAATTAGCAGGCCACAGCGGTCCAGCAGCTCTGACATGTTATAAATGGAGCCTTTAGGGCATGTGCTTTTTCTTCAGGCCACCATGTTGTTTCCCTGCATTCCAAAACACCCACCTGTCTCATCTCCATGCCCATCTATGTTGGAGCAGACATTGATTCTGGGGCTGCATTCCAGACGCTCATTAGCAGAGGTCTGGCTAACATCTGACAGTAAGTATGGTGTAAAGATGTCCCTGATTAATGTCCTAGAGGGGATGGATCTGTGATTTGTTCAAGTTAAACGACAGCAAAAACATTCAACTTCCCATTGCTGTTCTGCAGATCTCCTTTGAGGTGGAATGTTTAGCTATATTGCTATGGCTCTTGCAAACTTCATGTTTCTGTTAAATTATGTGTCTTTGTGACCATCAAGTTGATGAAATTTGTGTGTTTATTCATTATCCAAGTGTTCTGTTAGCATCCTTTTGAGGTCCTGTATCAGCTGGTTTTCCTTTGCTTAGGCAACCTCAATAATCCCACCGCATAACATACAACAAGGCCGGTGGGCCAGAGCCTGGTGAGTGAGCTGAGCCAACTGACCAGCTTATAGGGTGGAGCAGACACAGTCAGTGCTTCCCCTTCCACACCCTCTAAACATTCAGTGTTTCAGTACATATCAATGGCATCCTACTGCACACGTCTGCAACCACCTGCCTAAGGGCCTTCTCTTAGTCAGAGACAGCACAGGCCAGACGTGCTGGGGAGCTAGTGTCTCTGGATGTAGCCCAGAGCCAATGGCATATGAGGGTTGGAGGATAAACAGCCAGCTTCCTTGCCCTTGGGTTGGATAACTCTGATACATGTTCTATACTGACTCTCAGGTTCCTTAAAGGGACTGTAGTCCATTGGTTAAAGTGGAAATTTGTTTTCTAATACACTCTCTATTGGATTTCTTCCTTCTCGGTCTCATGTTTCTTCTCTACTCCTACCATCATATTCTCCAAATAACCCCCTTGAACTTGAATCCTAGACTCAGATCCAGCTTCTTGGAGAACCTCATGCAAATCATGCTAACTTTCATTAAGACATAGAATTTTTTTGTTGTTTCTTGTGGACAATTAAGAGAGAGCATAAAATCTTAATGAAAATTGAAAAATAATTTAGCTATTGGTGTGAAAAGAAGCACAAGAAAACATATTCCTGGACCAAAATATGACTAGGAGAAAGTAAAGAGTCTGTACAATTATTTTCATATTTGTTTCTGATGTTTGAATTTTATCCACCAAAGACAAATGCTGTATTTTAAATCACCCAAATAACAGCATAATACGATCTTTACTTAAAAGACAATTATGAGTTAGAAATTGTTTCTCTGAAAGAACCTTAAAATTTCTAGACCTAATACTTTAGCAAAATCCAATGACTATTTTTTGTCTTAAGGTGATAGAATGCACCATCATAATCACAAATATTTCACACATGAATTCTCTCTTAATGAATGATGGAGGCTTGGAGCTGCCCCTTGATATTTGTTTTCTTCTGAGGATTCAATTTAAGCTGGCATATATCCAGCTAGACTAAAATGTCATGTTATCCAGCCTCCTTTACAGTTAGGAATGGCCATGTAACTAAATTCTGGAAAATGGGATGTAAGCATAAATGTCCTATTGCGACAACAGAGCCTTTAGAAATAATCCTCAACTGTGGTAGTTAGCTATTCAGGGGATATTCAGAAATGTCTTGAGACATTTTTGATTGTCACAACTGGAGGTTGCTACTGGCATCAAATGGGCAGTGACAAGAGCAGCTGCTAAACATCCTATGATGCACAGGACAACCTCCACCACTGACAATGATCCTACCCAAAATGTCAATACTGCCAAGATATCAAAACTCTGAATTAGACACTAGATTTGAAACAATAACTCAGAAACAACTGTTTCTGGTTTTCTCAAGCTCCTCACAGAATCCAAGAGCCTCTTGCTACCCTGATATCTACAAAGTAATAAGAGATGATGCTGGCTAATGCTATTAGCCATGGTATGTGAAGTATTCTGAGCCCTGATTTTTTGTTTAACCTGATTCATGTTCTCTGTCATTCACTAAAGCAGTGGTTCTCATAACTTTCTGTCCTTAGGACCCCTTTAAGCTCCTACAAAGTACTTAGGGCTCCAAATACATGCATTTATGTGGTTTTTATGTATACTATTTATTGATTTAGTCATTAAAACCGAAAAAGTTTTAGAACATAAGCACACACTCCATTAGCTGACAGTGTAATGACACGATCAATCATCACACACCATGTAATCTTATGAAAATTTTACTGTAGACTCCTAAAAGAATAAGAGTTAAATATACAAATAATATTTTCACATTATAATGAAAATAATTTTGACCTCAAGGAACTCCTGAGACTCAGAAACCCTGAAAAGTTCCTCAGACCATACTTTGAGAATCATAGGACTCAAGAACCCACTTTAAAGACATAGATATCAATAAAAATTCTAGCATCCTTTGTGACAGAAAGCAGACTTTCTCCTTGCAAATATATGCTCATCATTTCTACAAGGTATAGAGAGTTCTTTCTCATAGCTCTCTCAGGCCCAAGGTATATACAAATAAAAGAGACAAAAATTAATTATGGTATGATTAACAGGAGAAGGCAATGGCATCCCACTCCAGTACTCTTGCCTGGAAAATCCCATGGACGGAGAAGCCTGGTGGGCTGCAGTCCATGGGGTCACTACGAGTCGGACATGACTGAGAGATTTCACTTTCACTTTTCACTTTCATGCACTGGAGAAGGCAATGGCAACCCACTCCAGTGTCTTTGCCTGGAGAATCCCAGGGACAGGGGAGCCTGGTGGGCTGCCATCTATGGGGTCGCACAGAGTCAGACACGACTGAAGCGACTTAGCAGCAACAGCAGCATCAGCAGCATACTGAATATGTACATTGAACTGGCTCACTGGTCTTGCATATCACTTGAGGAAAAGAACCATACTAAATTTCTAACCTGAGACATTTGAAATTATCAGAATATCGTGCTTTCATGTTTAATGAGTCCAAACCCAATTAAATCTGATAATGAAAAGGGACTCTGAGATCTTGAACTATATTTCTCTTTGTTTTCCTTAGCCCTTTGTGGTTGAGCACCTCCCAATAAAATTTATCTCTAGAAGAAGAGCAACAAATCTGTTCTTCTCAAAAAGTCAACTGCCCAGAGAGAAGACCCAGAATGGCTTTTTAAATGAAGATTGTGGGAGAACTCAATATTTTTGTAACTTTTTTCTCTACTTATTAAAGAATTAATGTATCAAACATGTACAATAGTAACCAATGACTGAATTTCATAAAGGCAGAAGGAAAAGAAAGTGAAGTCACTCAGTCCTGTCCAACTCTTTGTGACCCCATGGACTGTAGCCCACCAGGCTCCTCCATCCATGGGATTCTCCAGGCAAGAGTACTGGAGTGGGTTGCCATTTCCTTCTCCAGGGGATCTTCCTGACCCAGGGATTGAAGCTATGTATATAATCTCAGTGGTAAGACATCAATAATGAAAACCATTTGGCTTTTCAAAAAATGTTTCTAATTTTTTAAATACTAAAGTCATTTTAAATAATCATTTTCTCCATTTCTTAATATTATGCACACTCAATTTTCAACATAGATTCCCGGAAACTAATCCAGTTGTTCTGTGTAAATAAAAATCATGATTTCTCCAACNATGTATATAATCTCAGTGGTAAGACATCAATAATGAAAACCATTTGGCTTTTCAAAAAATGTTTCTAATTTTTTAAATACTAAAGTCATTTTAAATAATCATTTTCTCCATTTCTTAATATTATGCACACTCAATTTTCAACATAGATTCCCGGAAACTAATCCAGTTGTTCTGTGTAAATAAAAATCATGATTTCTCCAACTTGGCACTACTGATATTTGAAGCCAGATAATTCTGTGCTGTGGGGGCTATCACTGTGGGATATTTAGTTATTTAGTGAGATCTCTGGCCTCCACCCACCAGATGCCAGCAGCACTTGCCAAGTGCTGTGTGAGAAGTAAAACACTGAGACAATTAACTTACTCATAACAAGGAAGTGTAGAGGGCTTGAGAATATTACTCTACTTTCTTGGCAAGATCCATGTAAGGGGCTTGTTTCATTTCTATGAATTAAACTTAAAATGATTCCATTGATTCCAAGAAAGTTAATTTATCTGTAATTGTGCCTAGTTGCAACCCTATTGAACAGACGACCCCTTAGCCACCCACATGGACATAAACTTAGACACTTGGGGGTAAACATTTTCTTCCCATTCTCTCGGGAAATGTTTCCCAGAGATCCAGACCACAATGCGCACTTCTTAACTAGCCTAAGCGATCTAACATTGGAAAACACCCTCATTCAATTAATTTTAGCAAGGGTGCCTAAGCACTGACTGTTTAGGTGCTGCGCATACAGAAAGGAATGTGACTAACACCCACACCGACCTGTGGCCACAGTGTACATCTCTTCATGCTTTTCCACACTCTGTTTCCAGCCACTAGCCCTTAATTTAGTCTCTAAGATCTTTTCAATTCATGTAGGATGAAAATCAATAAGTGTTAGGGAGATAACTAGCCAGGGCAGACCAGTTAGCTCTAAGCTTATTGGGTATCTAGGGACAAAAAACAATCAGTAATTGCAATATTTAAAATAATTAATTTAGAAAAAGTACCATGAGATTCAATACTATAACGTTAGGAAAAAAGCTGGTAGGAAAAGGAAGGGGCTCTCTGCTACAAGAAACCTTAAATTTCCTTTTACTCTTTCACCCAGTTCTAGAATCTTCTTTTCAATAATCAAGGTAAATGTTCACCTTTTGGAAGTTGGGAAGAGTTCCACAAGTTAAATTATCCATTTGACAGGTAAGTGTCTTTCCTTGACCAAATGACTAGTGCAGCTCAAGAGAGTCTTAGATCCTATGCGGAGGCCCCTAAACGTGATTGGTTCCCAATCAGCGGCTAACAGTGGCTTTCATCATTGGAAATGGCTAATTGCCACCAACACGGCCCCAAGAGAATAAGCAGAAAATTCAATAAAGATTGTTTCTTTAAACAAGGCACAGTGCTCCTTCAGATAAGGAAGGGACAAAGCAATCACTTGGTGTTGGAAGCAGTTTGTAAGTGGTACTGTGTAAGCAAAGTGATGGTTCTATGTACTGCTACTTATGAACAGTCATCTGTTACACAAACCAGGGCAGTGGGGAGCCAAAATGTGGTTATGGATGAACAGTGGCATAAGAATGGCATTTTGTAGCACACTGTGGTTCATCTGAGTGGTCTGAAAGCAATGTCCAGCAGTGTTCATCTCCCATGTGCCTGTATGGAGCTTCAAGGGCACACAACTGGTTTTAAAAGGAGACTTTATTATTATTCAAGTATGGTGAGGCCATACTGGAGTAAAGGGCAAATTTGGCCTTGGAATACGGAAGGAAGCAGGGCAAAGGCTAATAGAATTTTGCCAAGAGAATGCACTGGTCATAGCAAACACCCTCTTCCAA
>SJYA01008483.1:0-16493 GCA_006410615.1 Neotragus moschatus
TGCTTATATCTTTCCTTTTCTCCTTTGCTTTTTGCTTCTCTTCTTTTCAAAGCTATTTGTAAGGCCTCTACAGACAGACATTTTGCTTTTTTGCATTTCTTTTTCTTGGGATGGTCTTGCTCCCTGTCTCCTATACAATGTCAGAAACCTCCATTCATCGTTCATCAGGTACTCATCAGATCTAGCCCTGTAAATCTATTTCTCACTTCCACTGTGTGGTCATACCTGAATGATCTAGTGGTTTTCCCTACTTTCTTCAATGTAAGTCTGAAGTTGGCAATAAGGAGTTCATGATCTGAGCCACAGTCAGCTCCTAGGCTTGTTTTTGCTGACTGTATAGANATTCATCGTTCATCAGGTACTCATCAGATCTAGCCCTGTAAATCTATTTCTCACTTCCACTGTGTGGTCATACCTGAATGATCTAGTGGTTTTCCCTACTTTCTTCAATGTAAGTCTGAATTTGGCAATAAGGAGTTCATGATCTGAGCCACAGTCAGCTCCCAGGCTTGTTTTTGCTGACTGTATAGATTTTCTCCATCTCTGGCTGCAAAGAATATAATCAATCTGATTTCGGTGTTGACCATCTGGTGATGTCCATGTGTAGAATCTTCTCTTGTGTTGTTGGAAAAGAATGTTTGCTATGACCAGTTCGTTCTCTTGGCAAAACTCTATTAGCCTTTGCCCTGCTTCATTCTGTACTCCAAGGCCAAATTTGTCTATTGCTCCAGGTGTTTCTTGACTTCCTACTTTTGCATTCCAGTCCCCTATAATGAAAAAGACATCTTTTTTGGGTGTTAGTTCTAAAAGGTCTTGTCAGTCTTCACAGAACCATTCAACTTCAGCTTCTTCAGCATTACTGGTCAGGACATAGACTTGGATTACCATGATAGTGAATGGTTTGCCTTGGAAATAAACTGAGATCATTCTGTCCCTTTTGAGATTGCATCCAAGTAATGCATCTCAGACTCTCTTATTGACTATGATGGCTAGTCCATTTCTTCTAAGGGATTCTTGCTGACAGTAGTGGATATAATGGTCATCTGAGTTAAATTCATCCATTCCAGTCCATTTTGGTTCGCTGATTCCTAAAATGTTGATGTTCACTCTTGCCATCTCCTGGTTGACCACTTCTAATTTGCCTTGATTCATGGACCTAACTATCCAGGTTCCTATGCAATATTGCTCTTTATAACATCAGACCTTGCTTCCATCACCAGTCACATGCACACTGAGTGTTGTTTTTGCTTTGGCTCTGTCTCGTTTTTTTGGAGTTATTTCTCCACTGATCTCCAGTAGCATACTGGGCACCTTCCAACCTGGGGAATTCATCTTTCAGTATCCTGTCTTTTTGCTTTTTCATACTGTTCATGGGGTTCTCAAGGCAAGAATTCTGAAGTGGTTTGCCATTCCCTTCTTCAGTGGACCACATTTTGCCACATTTTGTCAGTATATGATCCAGCAATCCCATTGTTGGAGAAAATCATAATTCAAAATGATACATGCACCCCAATGTTTACTGAAGCACCATTTACAATAGCCAGGACATGGAAGCAACCTAAATGTCCATCGGCTAAGAAATGGATAAAGAATATGTGGTACATATTTACAATGGAATATTACTCAGCCATAAAAGAACTAAAAAATGTCATTTGTCTCAACATGGATGGACCTAGAGCTTGTCATACTGTGTGAAGTAAGTCAGACAAAGACAAGTATCATATGATATTGCTTATACATAGAATCTAAAGAAATTATATGAATGAGCCTATTTACAAAATAGAGGTTGAGTCAGAGATGTAGAAAACAAACTTGTGGTTATCAGGGGGAAGAAGAGAGGGATAAATTGGGAGACTGGGACTGACATATACACATTACTATATATAGAATGGGCAAGAGAAATGGATTTGATCCCTAGGTCAGGAAAATCCCCTACAATATGAAATGGAAATCCACTCCAGTATTCTTGCCTGGAAAATTCCATGGACATAGGAGCCTGGTTGGCTACAGTCCATGGGAGTCACAAAGAGTCAGACATGACTGAGCATAAGCAACACATATATAGAATAGAGAGGTAACAAGAACCTACTGAATAGCAAAGGGGACTCTATTGAATACACTGCAATGACCTACTTGGGAACAGAATCTAAAAAGGAGTGGATACATGCATATGTATAACTGACTTACTTGTCTGCACAGCATAAACACAACATTGTAAATCAACTATACTCCAATAAAAATTAATTAAAAAACCACAGTGAGCTATTCCTTCACAACTGTCAGAATGGCTGTTGTAAAAAAGACAACAAATAACAAATGTCGGTGAGGATGTGGAGAAAAGGCCACTGTAATACAGGTTTGGTGGCAATGTAAGTTGGTACAGTCATTATGGAAAACCACACGGAAGTCAGAGAGTCAATTCCTAGGTGGGTTGATAAGACGTCCAGGGGTCCCCAAGGAGAGAGGGGTCTGGAATTCTCAAGGAGGAGGAAAGGACAAACGTTTGTTTTTCCTCTACATTCCTTAGGATTATATAATAATAATGTATCCTGCTTGAGCACAGTCTCTGGAAAAACCTTCTGGCTAATCCTGTTATCTTAAAATGTAAATTATGGGAGTGGGTCTAAGTAAGGTCTTCACAACCTCCAGACATACTTTTTATTCACTGTAATAACTAATTAAAATTATATAATTTAATTATTTAAACTAATTAAAAGTATATAACTCCATTGCTAACACTAGTGAGGGGGTACTCTTTCTGTCCCCTTATGATGTCTGTGTCAGAAGCTTTCTCTATCCCTTTTATACTTTAATAAAACTCTATTGCACAAAAGGTCTGAGTGATCAAGCCTCGGCTCTGGTCCCAGATTGTGTTCTCTTCCGGAGGCCAAGAATCCTGGCGTCTTTTCATGGGTCAGCAACAACCTTTCAGAAGTCCCTTAAAAAATTAAAAATAAAACTGCCCTATGATCCAGCAACTGCACTACTGGGTGTATATCTAGAGAAAACAAACAAACAAAATAATCAAAAAAATATATGCACCCCAATGTTCATATCAGTACTGTTTAAAATTGGCAAGGTATGAAAGCAAACTCAGTGTTCATCCACAGGTGAATAAAGAAGATGTGGTAAAAATATATATTAGAACAATAGCCATAAAAAGAATGAAATGTTGCCATTTGCAACAATAGGAATGGGCCTAGAGGGTATTATGCTTAGTGAAATGAGTCAGAAAGACAAAGATAGATACTGTATATTTTCACTTAGATATGGAATCTAAAACAAAAAACTCAAAGATACAGAAAACACATCAGTGGTTAACAGTGGGGAGAGGATGAATGGAGGGGAAGGATAGGGAAAAAAGGGTTAAGAGGTACCAAAATACTATTTATAAAGTAATAAGCAACAAAGATATATTATACAGTACAGAGAAATATAGTCATTACTTTATAGTAACTAAATATGGAGTGTAATCTATAAAACCATTGACTCACTGTGTTGTATGCTTGATGCTAACATAATATTGGACATAAATCAATCGTACTTCAAAAAAAATGTAGGTAGAGAAAACACAAGAGAATTATATTTTAATAGTGGGTAGCTCAGCTGGTAAATCCACTTGCAATGCAGGAGACCCTGGTTTGATTTCTGGGTTGGAAAGATTCTCTGGAGAAAGGATAAGCTACCCACTCTAGTATTCATGGGCTACCCTCATGGTTAGATGGTAAAGAATCCACCTGCAATGCAGGAGACCTGGGTTCGGTCCCTGGGTTGCGAAGATCTGGAGAAGATCTTGGAGGAGGGCATGGCAACCCACTCCAGTATTCTTGCCTGGAGAATCCCTACAGACAGAGGAGCCTGGTGGGCTACAGTCCATGGGGTCGCAAAGAGTTGGACATGACTGAGAGACTAAGCACAGCACAGTGGGGATAGTAAATGAACCTCAGTGGAACTAAGATTATTAAAGGTCATTGGAAGTGGCAAAATGTTGATAACCGTAGACTGTGATAGGTTATGTATGTATGTAATGCTTTTAATGTAGTAGTGTTAGTTGCTCAATATAGGATGCAGGATGCTTGGGGCTGGTGCACTGGGATGACCCAGAGAGATGATATGGGGAGGGTGGTGGGAAGGGGGTTCAGGTTTGGGAACTCACGTATACCCATGGCAGATTCATGTCAATGTATGACAAAACCAATGCAGTATTGTAAAGTAAAAAAATAAAAAAAAAATTTTTTAAAGATACATTTACATTGCTAATAAAAAGAATAAGAAAGAAAAAAAAATACTACAAATAAATTATGATGGAATCCTAAAAACTGTTCACGTAACTGACAGAAAAGAATATTGAGAAACAGAAGAAACAGAAAACAAGTAACAAATTGGCAGACTTAAGCCCTAATACAATAATTATTTCACATGTTAACTGTCAAAATATACCAATTAAAAAACAAACATAAGTGGAATGGATAAAATAAAAAGATCCAACAATGCTGCCTATAAGAAATTCAAATCAATGATAGGTTGGAAGTAAAAAGTGAAAAAAGACATGTAAATATTAACCAAAAAAGAAGTGGTCATATTAATATCAGTGTAGAATTCAGAGCAAAGAAAACCAATTTTACACGATCTATTTAAGAATATAGGAAAAGAGAATTACTTTCCACCTCATTTTATGAGGTTCATATTATCCTGATACCCAATCTATGGGAAAATAGTACAAAAGTGAAAACTCCAGCTCAATATCTCTTATGAGCTTATATACAGAAGATATGGTTGAAATATCAACAAATTAATACAAGACTTTATAAAAATTATACATTCTATATATACTACATGACCAAGTGGGATTTATTCCAAGTAAGAGATGGCTGATTCAACATACCAAAAAATTAATATAATCTACCACATCAAGAGGTTAAAGATAAAAACATAAAATGATCACATCAGTAGACACAGAAAAAGCTTTTTTAAAAAGCTAACACATTCATGATAAAAAAAATGTCTCAGAAAACTAGGAATAGAGAGGAAATTTCTCAACAAACTTCTACAAAAGTTCTACAGCTAACATCATACTTAAGGGTGAAAAAATGGAAATTTATCCTATTACAACAGGGAATAAGGCAAGGATATCCTCTTTTCCCACTCTTATTCAACACAATATTGGAATTCCTAGCCACTGCAATAAGTCAATGGAAAAAAAATCATACAAATTAGGAAATGAAAAATAAAATTGTCCTCACGCATAGAAGATATTACTCTACATAGAAAATCCCAGGGAGTTTTTCAAAAAAACTTTCTGGAACCAATCAATGAATTCTTCAAGGTCACAGGCTATAGTACAAACACACGAAAGTCAGTAATGTTTTAATATACTAAGAATCAAGTTGTGAAAAATAAAATTAAGAACACAATGCTGCTTACAACTCCCTAAGAAATTAAATGCAAAGATATAAATTCTAAAAAAATGTATAGGATCTGTATCTTAATCTTATATATAGAAATTTCTAAATAATACACAGATACTCAGAGTTAATAAACAAAGTCAGCAAATCTGCATGTACAAGATCAATACACAAATATCCATTGTATTTCTATACACTAGCAACTTGCAATATCATAAAAAGAATAAAATACATAGGAAATATTTTAACCAAGGATGTGTAAGACTTGTACAGTGAAAATTATAAAACATTGTGAAAAGCAACTAAATAATACCTAAAAAATAAAACAACACCCTGTGTTCATAGATTTGAAAATTTGATATGTATATAAGAAGGTAATACTCTCCAGAGTAATCTATAGATTCAATTTAAACTTACCAAAATCTCAGTGACCTTCATTTTTTCCCCCCAAGAAATGAAACAGCTGACCCTACAATTCATTTGGAATTGCAAGGGACAGCAAACAGGCAACACAATCTTCAAAAATAACAAAAAGGATTCACACACCCCAACTTCAAAACTTAATAGAAAGTTATGGTAAATAGTGTGATACTGGCAAAAGGACAGATACAAGGACCAACAGAATAGAATTGAGAATCTGGGAATAAACCTATATGTCTAAGGTCATTTGATTTTTTACAAGAGTGTCAAGATACTTCAGAGAAGGCAATGGCAACCCACTCTAGTACTCTTGCCTGGAAAATCCCATGGATGGGGGAGCCTGGTGGGCTGCAGTCCATGGGGTTGCTACGAGTCAGACACGACTGAGCTACTTCACTTTTACTTTTCACTTTCATGCACTGGAGAAGGAAATGACAACCCACTCCAGTGTTCTTGCCTGGAGAATCCCAGGGACGGGGGAGCCTGGTGGGCTGCCGTCTATGGGGTTGCACAGAGTCGGACACGACTGAAGCGACTTAGCAGCAGTAGTGGCAAGATCATTTAATGAGGAAAAGAAGAGTCTGTTCCACAAATGGTGCTAAGATATCCACATGGAAAAGTTTGAAGCTGGAACCTTACCTTACATAAAATTAATTCAAAATGAATACAAAACCGAAATGTAAGAGCAAAAGGTATAAAAGCTCTTAAAAGAAAGTATAAAAATAAGCTTTCATGACCTTGGATTTGGCAAAGGATTCTTAGGCATTACACTAAGTTCACAAGCAACAAAAGACAAACTAGATACACTGGATTACATCAGAATTAAATACTTTCATGCAACAGTCGACACTATCAAGAAAATGAAAGGGAATCTACAGATGGTAGAAAATATTTGTAAATCATTTATTTCACGGAGTCTAGTATCTGCATATGTAAAGAACTCTGACAGTTGAACAACAAAGTAAAATAACCCAGTTAAAAAATGGTCAAAGGACTTGAATAGATATTTCTCCAAAAAAAGACAAATGGCCAATAAATATATGAAAATATACTCAACATTAGTCACTAGGAAAATGCAAATCAAACCACAATTAGGTACCATGGTTGTAGAAAAGGCAGAGGAAACAGATCAAATGGCCAACATCCGCTGGATCATGGAAAAAGCAAGAGAGTTCCAGAAAAACATCTATTTCTGCTTTATGGACTATGCCAAAGCCTTTGACTGTGTGGCTCACAATAAACTGTGGAAAATTCTATAAGAGATGGGAATACCAGACCACCTGACCTGTCTCTTGAGAAATCTGTATGCAGGTCAGGAAGCAACAGTTAGAACTGGACACAGAACAACAGACTGGTTTCAAATAGGGAAAGGAGCACGTCAAGGCTGTATATTGTCACCCTGCTTATTTAACTTATATGCAGAGTACATCATGAGGAACGCTGGACTGGAAGAATCACAAGCTGGAATCAAGACTGCTGGGAGAAATATCAATAACCTCAGATATACAGATGACACCACCCTTATGGCAGAAAGTGAAGAGGAACTAAAAAGCCTCTTGATGAAAGTGAAAGAGGAGAGTGAAAAAGTTGGCTTAAGGCTCAACATTCAGAAAACGAAGATCATGGCATCCAGCCCCATCAGTTCATGGGAAATAGACGGGGAAACAGTGGAAACAGTGTCAGACTTTATTTTTCTGGGCTCCAAAATCACTGCTGATGGTGATTGCAGCCATGAAATCAAAAGACGCTTACTCCTTGGAAGAAAAGTTATGACCAACCTAGATAGCATATTGAAAAGCAGAGACATTACTTTGCTGACTAAGGTCCGTCTAATCAAGGCTATGATTTTTCCTGTGGTCATGTATGGATGTGAGAGTTGGACTGTGAAGAAGGCTGAGCACTGAAGAATTGATGCTTTTGAACTGTGTTGTTGGAGAAGACTCTTGAGAGTCCCTTAGACTGCACGCAGATCCAACCAGTCCACTCTTAAGGAGATCAGCCCTGGGATTTCTTTGGAAGGAATGATGCTAAAGCTGAAGCTCCAGTACTCTGGCCACCTCATGCGAAGAGTTGACTCATTGAAAAAGACTCTGATGCTGGGAGGGATTGGGGGCAGGAGGAGAAGGGGACGACCGAGGATGAGATGGCTGGATGGCATCACTGACTTGATGGGCGTGAGTCTGAGTGAACTCCGGGAGTTGGTGATGGACAGGGAGGCCTGGCATGCTGCGATTCATGGGGTCACAAAGGGTCAGACACGACTGAGCGACTGAACTGAACTGAACAGATCCATTAGGATGGTATAATTCAAACAAAATAACGACACGAAGCAACAAGTGTTGGGAAGAATGTAGAGAACTTGCAACCCTCTACACTGTTGATAGAAATATAAAATGGTGTGGAAAAGTCTGGCAGTTCCTCATAAAGTTAATCATGGCATTTCCACATGTCCCAACAATTCCACTCCTATGTATATATCCAAAAGAATAGAAAACATGTATACAACCAAAAGCTTATACACAGATGTTCCTGACAGCACTATTTAAAACAGTCAAAAAGTGGAGACAACCTAATGCCAATCAACGGATGAGTGAATAACAAAAACAAACATATCCTCATGATGGAACAGAGTGTTGCTGTATGCTACAACAGAGAAGAACTTCAAAAAGATTATGCTAAGTGAAAGAAGTCAGGCACACAAGATGACATCTTATAATTCCATTTACATGAAATATTTATAGGTAATACGTAAATCCATAGGAATGAAAATCAGATTAGTGCTTGCCAGGGTCTAGGGAGGGGAAATTGGTTGTGACTGTTTAATAGTTAGGAAGTTTCTTTCTGAGATGATGAGAATGTCTTGGAACCAGATAAAGGTAAGTCCTGCAAAATCTTGTGAATCTACTAAAGGCCACTTAATTGTACATTTTAATATGGTTCTTTTAATGTTATGTAAATTTCACCTCATTTTTTAAAAAAGTAGATATAAGGTATGATGTAAGATTCAGGGATGTGTACTTCACAAATACTTGATAATAAAAAAGACTGCTATTTTATAAAGGGAAAGAATAAGAAACAGAGTTAGGGAGTGTGTAAAAGATATGCTTTATAAACTATTAAGTCATTTTTAAATAGCTGACAATTTCATGGAAAAATCATGGTGTCACTTAGAGAAAAAATCTAATTCTCTTTATATGATTTTGTTTAACTGAGATTGTTGTATCAGAATGTCATGCACCTTTGCGAGTACTAGAATTAATGCTGTCCAGCATCTAACACAATGTTTGATATGTTGGGCCCTCACTGAATGGTCATTACTATGGGAGGGGCTTCAGGGCAGGCCTCTCCTTCCTCAGTTCTGCTTCATCACCTGCACAGGGGTGGACACTGCGGAGTGGGAAGGGGGAGCCACAGCCTCTGTGGCTCTCAGACACATCACTGTACAATGTTTGTCCTGCAGCCTGTATAGGGCAGAGGTGCAAAGGGGACAGGAAAGGCAAGCTGATGCTTGGAAGAGAAGGTACTAGGTCATGTCCGATGACTATGGCACGTGAGCAGCTTACTTGGACTCCATCTTTGTGTGCACGAGTCTTCCTTTCAAACTGGGCCTGCTTCTTCAACTTCCTCCTCTGCGTCTTCTCCAGCCACAGGTCATCTAAACTGATGTGTGAGTGCTGAGGGATACTCCTGTGTTGTGAAGGACTCTCCCGGGGGATGTCTTCTGCAGAAATGAAGGGAAGAATCCATGTCCCCACCTCAGCGGTAGAGAATGGCCCCGGAGCTGGCTCAGTGTGAAAAGCTTTCAGACCCTGGAAGCAACTGGGCTTCTTGCCTGGTTGTTCTTCCCACAGCATGTGATTCTAGGGAACAGAGAGGAGAACATATCAAATGAGCACAGTGTTCTTTCTCTGTTTACTTTCTTTCTACGTTTTGGTTAATCCCCAAAATACAGATTCCAGTGACGTATTTTGTTCACAGTAATTTTGGAAAATGTGAAGACTCGAAACAAAAAAAACCTTGTTTCTGTTGAAATTGTTTCTGTTCTATTTTCAAGACTATTTCAAAGAATCAAGTCTTCCACCTTGATCAAAGAATTAAGTCTTGAAAGTAATCTTGAAAGTAATTCATTAGAATTTTTTAAGGGTCAGTGGTTTGGGCAGAAAGCTCTTGCCTAAACAATGCCCCCTGAGAACAGAATTTGAATGGAGACACACAGGTATTTGTTACTCCTTACTCAGCACAGACATTAACTAGACGTGTGCACACTGCACCTTCCTTTGGCACCTATGCGGCCATCACTTTGTCTGGGTTGCTGTCATTCACTCAGGAACCCTAACTGAATTTCAGAGTAACATTTGTCCACACTAACAGAATACTTTGGCTTCATGTTGCACAACCATCTCTCTGTGCTTTCAAATCAAAGGAGCAGAAACCTTTCTTCCCATGTGTTCTTTGAGTCTAATGACCACCATCCCCAGTCCCACTCTAGTGGACACCTCCTTCACATCCCCTCTTTGGAATGTCATCCTCAAGTACTTTGTGTATACTATTTGGTGGAAACAAAGGTGAAATTTCTCTTCACTGTTTCAAGAGGCTTTGTATATTCACGCATACACACAGACACAGACATACACATGGAGAAAGAAGGGGAAGGGGAGGCATAATTACTACAGAATGGCTTTGATGTACGGCCTGGGAATTAGGACTTTCAAAACTTGGCAAGTGATTCTAATATGCATCCAAGGTAAAGAATCACTGTATATTTTTGGTACCGATTTAAAAAAGTGCTTTACTTAGTTCCCACTCCTCAGCTTCACTCTAGCTAGAAGCCACAGGCATATTATCCATATCCTGTAAATAAGGACACACACAACTCTGTGTGTCATTAGACAGTTGATCCTTGGACAACATGAGTTTGAACTGCATGGATCTACTCGTGGATTATTTTCAATAGTAAATACTACAGTATAGGATCCATGGATGGCTGAATCCCTGGATGTGGAACTGTGAGTATGGAGGGCTGACTGTTAATTTATACTTGGATGTTCCACTATGAAAAGGGTAGGCACTATTAACCCTGGCACTGTTAAGTGTCAGCTGTATTCTTCTGATTCTAAATCCCATATCCTTTTCACAGTTCTAAGTGGTAAAAATTCCTGTTGTTTTACAGGTGGAAATAACGTCTGCTTAACTAAACAAAGACCACACCTTAACTCTTTTGTAATTCTTAAAGTTCTTGCAAAGGGAATGGAAGTTAATGATCACATCTTTATGCAAGACTCTCTGTTGTGCACTTTATGTACAGTACCTAAAGAAGCTGTTCTCCTAAGGCTTTCAGTGAGCAAATGACACAAAGCTGCCTGAAAGGAAGCCAAGCTACCCTCATGCTAAGGCTTCCATAGGAACGCGGTTACTGCCACTAGATGTGAGCTCACAAACAAAAGAAACTTGGACTCTTCCAATGCACCATCACCTAGGCTTATACCAGCTTGTACGGGAGTTATTGGCTGGGACCTCCTGATGCTGTCAATGATCCTCAACTTTTGCTTTATCAGAATTTCAGAACATTACCATTTTCATAGCTTGGCTATAGGCCTTTAGAGGGAGTCCTGGCTGGAGAATGGTGCTCTCTAAGTGCAAAATTTCACCTTTATTTTTTCCATTAGCTTAATGAAAAACAGCCCCCCTCCCTTCCCATTTCCCCACCTTGGGGGTGCTACTAGGGCCATATACCCATATACTCACCAAGGAATTTTAATTTTCTCAGTAAAAAAGGTCTTTTTTTTGAGGTTATTAATTACAGCAGTATTTGTAAAACCACCAGCATCACCCAGTATGGTGGGCAGCTTCTAAGATGGCCCCAAAGACCTCATCACCTTGATGAAGGCACTTGTATGAGCCCTTCCCCTTGAATATAGGCTGGACTTAGTGACTTACTTCTAATGAATGACTTTGGCAGAATGAAATATCATTTCCAAGATTAGGTGATAAAAAGGTTGTTGCTTCCATTTGAGGTTGCCTCTCATGGACCCCTTGCTCTGGAAGAAGTCAGATGATATACTGTGAAAAGGGCCATGGAGAAGCTCATGTGGCAAGAAACTGATGTCTCCAAGTCAACAGCCAGCATAGGTCTGAAGCCTGTCAACAGCTAACTTAGTGAGTGTGGAAGCAAGACATCTTGCAGTCTGGCCTTGAGCTGAACACAGCCCCTTGAAAGAGACCATGAACCCAAGCTTAATCAGCTGGTTTTACAGCAATAGGTAGAAACTTGCTAGACCTGCAGATTTTTAAGCCCCATACTATCCAGAAATTCTACTACTGGGCATATATCCTGAGAAAACAATTCAAAAAGAAACATGTATCCCAATGTTCATTGCAGAACTATTCACAATAGCCAGGACATGGAAGCAATGTAGATGTTCACTGACTGATGAGTGGATAAAAAGTTGTGAGATATATATATATATACACCCCCCCCATATATATATATATATACACCCCCCCACATATATATATGTGTGTGTGTGTGTGTGTGTGTGTGTGTGTGTGTGTGTGTGATGGAATATTACGCAGCCATTAAAAGGAATGAATCTGAGTCAGTTCTAGTGAGGTGGATGAACCCAAAGCACGTTATACAGAGTGAAGTAAGTCAGAAAAAGAAAACCAAATATTGTATATTAATGCATATATATGTAATCTAGAAAAATTGTACTGATGAATTTACTTTCAGGGAAGGAATAGAGACACAGACATAGAGAATGGATTTGTGGACACAGTCTGGGAAGGAGATGGTGGGACAAATTGAGAGAATAGCATTGACATATATACACTACCATATGCAAAATAGATAGGTAGTGGGAAGCTGCTGTATAACACAGGGAGGTCAGCCTAGTGCTGTATGATGACCTAGAGGGGTAAGATGGAAGGGGTGTAAGGAAGGGAGACAAATGTATACTTATTTCTGATTCACACTGCTGTACGGCAGAAACGAATACAAGCAATTATCCTCCAATTAAAAATACATTAAAATATAACTAAGGAGATAAAATACTTGTTCACTGAAAACCATAAGATTTTGATGAACAAAATCAAAGAAGATAAATGTCACAAGTAAATGTTAAGATGCTTTATGATCATGAATTAGAAGAACTAGCATTGTTAAAATGGCCATACTACTTATAGCAATCTACAGTTTCAATGCAATACTTATCAAAATTCCAATAACATTTTCCACAGAAATAGCACAAACAATCCTAAACTTTGTATGGAATCCCAAAAGATCCCAAATAGGCAAAGCAATTCTTTGCAAATGAAGAACAAAGCTGGAGGTATTGTGCTTCCTAATTTCAAACTATACAATGAAGTACTCTAATCAAAACAGTAGTGACATAAACGAGGACATATAGATCAGTGTAACAGAAAAAAAAAGCCCAGAAATAAACTCACTCATATATAATCAACTAATTTATGACAGAGAGGCCAAGAATATATGATGAAAAGGACAGTTTTCAATAAAGGGTACTGAGAACTAGACATCCACATGCAAAATAAAATCTTTTACCATACACAAAAATCAACCCTAACTGTATTAAAAGCTTGAATGTCCAACCTGAAACCATAAAATTCCTAGAAGAAAACACAGGCAGTCAACTCCTTACATTGGATATAGTGAAGAATTTTTTGGATTTGACACCAAAAACAAAGGAACAAAAGCGCAAATTTACAAATGGGATTATATCAAACAGTAAAGTTTCTGCACAACAAAGGAAACCTTCAACAATACAAAAAGGTGACAATACTCAATGTGAGAAAGTATTTGCAAATAATATATCCAATAAGGGGTTAATATTGAAAGTATATTAATATATAGAGCTTACACAGCTCAAAAATAAAAAATAAACAGAAACCATCATAATTCAATTAAAAAGTAGACGGGGGCGGGTGTGTGTGAATACACACTTTTCCACATACATGAAAAGACACTCAACAGGCCTAATCATCAGGGAAATGCACATCCACACCACAACGAGATAGCGTCTCACACCTGCTAGAATCACCAAACAGACAAGAAATGCCAAGTGTTCTTGAGTATGAGGAGAAAAGAGAACCCATGTGCAGTGCTGGTAGAAATGTAAACTTGTACAGCCACTATAGAAAACAGTATAGAAGTTCCTCAAAATATTAAAAGTAGAACTACCAACTGATCTAGAAATTCCACCTTTGGATATTCAAAGAAAATAAGATCAGTAACTTGAAAAGATATATGCACCACTGTGTTTAACTGCAGAGTTATTTGCAATAAGGCTGTATATTGTCACCCTGCTTATTTAACTTATATGCAGAGTACATCATGAGAAAGGCTGGACTGGAAGAAACACAAGTTGGAATCAAGATTGCTGGGAGAAATCTCAATAACCTCAGATACGCAGATGACACCACCCTTATGGCAGAAAGTGAAGAGGAACTAAAGAGCCTCTTGATGAAAGAGAAAGAGGAGAGTGAGAAAGTTGGCTTAAGGCTCAACATTCAGAAAATGAAGATCATGGCATCCGGTCCCATCACTTCATGGGAAATAGATGGAGAAAGAGTGGAAACAGTGTCAGACTTTATTTTTTTGGGCTCCAAAATCACTGCAGATGGTGACTGCAGCCATGAAATTAAAAGACACTTACTCCTTGGAAGAAAAGTTATGACCAACCTAGATAGCATATTCTAAAGCAGAGACATTACTTCGCCGACTAAGGTCCATCTAGTCAAGGCTATGGTTTTTCCTGTGGTCATGTATGGATGTGAGAGTTGGACTGTGAAGAAGGCTGAGCACCGAAGAATTGATGCTTTTGAACTGTGGTGTTGGAGAAGACTCTTGAGAGTCTGTTGGATTGCAAGGAGATCCAACCAGTCTATTCTGAAGGAGATCAGCCCTGGGATTTCTTTGGAAGGAATGATGCTGAAGCTGAAACTCCAGTACTTTGGCCACCTCATGCGAAGAGTTGACTCATTGGAAAAGACCCTGATGCTGGGAGGGATTGGGGGCAGGAGGAGGAGGGGACGACAGAGGATGAGATGGCTGGATGGCATCACTGACTCGATGGACATGAGTCTGAGTGAACTCCGAGAGATGGTGGTGGACAGGGAGGCTTGGCGTGCTGCGATTCATGGGGTGGCAAAGAGTCGGACACGACTGAGCGACTGAACTGAACTGAAGATACAGAAACAATCAAGGTGTTATCGATAGATGAATGGATAAAGAAAATGTGGTATATATACAATGGAGTATTATTCAGCCTTAGGATAGAATGAAATCTTGCCATTTGTACTCATAGACAACATAGATGGTCCTTGAGTACATTAGGCTGTTTTCAAAGTAAGTCAGACATAGAAAGATTTATGATTTATTTTATGATCTCACTTATATGTGGAATCTAAAAACAAAAGCTCATAGAGAAAAGACTGGTGGTAGCCAGAAGTAGGGGATGAGAAGGTGCATGAAAGGAGTGAAGGGAGTTAGAAAGTACAAACTTCTAGTTATAAAATAGTTAAGTCTTGTGAATGTAATATCGTGTCTTTGTTGTTCAGTCAGTAAGTCGTGTCTGACTCTGTACCACTCAATGGACTGTAGCACACAAGGCTCCTGGAAGGGATTGGGGGCAGGAGGAGAAGGGGACGACCGAGGATGAGATGGCTGGATGGCATCACTGACTCCTTGGACGCGAGTCTGGGTGAACTCCGGGAGTTGGTGATGGACAGGGAGGCCTGGTGTGCTGCGATTCATGGGGTCACAAAGAGTCAGACACGACTGAGCAACTGAACTGAACTGAACTGAAATGAGTACAATTGTATGGTATTTTGAACATTCTTGACATTGCCCTTCTTTGGTATTGCAATGAAAACTGACATTGTCCATTCCTTCCTGTGGCCGTTGCTGAATTTCCAAATTTGCTGACATATTGAGTGCAGCACTTTAACAGCATCATCTTTTAGGATTTTAAATAAGTCAGCTGGAATTCTGTCACCTCCACTAGCTTTGTTTGAAGTAATACCTCCAATGGCCCACTTGACTTCCTAAGGCCACTTGACTTCACACTCTAGGATGTCCAGCTCTAGGAGTGACTATACCATTGTGGTTATCTAAGTCATTAAGACCTTTCTTGTATAGTTCTTCTGTGTATTATTGCCACCGTTTCTTAATCTATTTTGCTTTTGTTAGGTCCTTACCATTTCTGTCCTTTATCATGTCAATCTTCGCATGAAATGTTCCCTTGATATCTCCAGTTTTCTTGAAGAGATCTCTAGTCTTTCCCACTCTATTGTTTTCCTCTATTTCTTTGCATTGTTCATTTAAGAAGTCCTTATTATCTCTCCTTGCTATTCTCTGGAACTCTGCATTCAGTTGGATATATCTTTCCCATTCTTCCTTGCCTTTCACTTCTCTCCTTTCCTCAGATATTTGTAAAGCCTCCTGAGACAATTGCTTTGGCTTGTTTCATTTCATTCTCTTTGGGAAGGTTTTGGTCACTGCCTCTAGTACAAGTTACAAACCTTTGTCCATAGTTCTTCAGACACTCTGTCTACAAGATCGAATCCCTTGAATCTATTCATCATCTCCACTGTATCAAATAAAAGATTTGATTTAGGCCATACCTGAATGGCATAGTGGTTTTCCCTACT
>SJYA01008485.1:0-16364 GCA_006410615.1 Neotragus moschatus
GGGAAAGATTGAGGGCAGGAGGAGAAGGGGATGACAGAGGATGAGATGACTGGATGACATCACCAACTCGATGGACATGTGTTTGGGTAGACTCTGGGAGTTGGTGATGGACAGGGAGGCCTGGTGTGCTGCGTTTCATGGGGTTGCAAAGAGTCAGACACGACTGAGTGACTGAACCAAACTGAAGCATAATTTGTTTTTGAACACTTTTGTGCAGCTTCATATGAATGAGTGACTAAATTTCAGATTCATTTGTCAAATCTTGTCCTTGGTTTAAAAAATAAAACAAAACCTGGCGTCTTGCTCTACTGTTGAGCACACTAGCAAAATTCGCAAGACTGACTCCTTTACTTCTATCATTTGAGCTTTTCATTTATCTATTGACCCACTTGAACAGGATCTTCATGACCTTAGATTCTGTTGATTGTCCAAGTCCAGGTGTTGTTGACCTACAACAATGGATGAAAGATGTGTTTGCTTAGCAATTGAGAAATAATGTTTTCCACATTAGACTCTGTTTGAGTTGTGAGGTCTTTTTTGCTGTCTGCCTGATAATCATCATTCCAACCTTCTTNATTCTGTTGATTGTCCAAGTCCAGGTGTTGTTGACCTACAACAATGGATGAAAGATGTGTTTGCTTAGCAATTGAGAAATAATGTTTTCCACATTAGACTCTGTTTGAGTTGTGAGGTCTTTTTTGCTGTCTGCCTGATAATCATCATTCCAACCTTCTTTGCCTGAGACTCTTGAGATTGGGAGGGCAGGAAATTAGGGTTTGAAAGTCCAGATCATGCTGTCCCCTCTTAGGCTGAGACAATATAAGGCTCTTGCCCCAGTGGTCTCTAACGGTTGGTGGCAGTGAGAAAAGGCTGGAAGAACAGTAATGGTAGGAAATGGGCAAGGATGTCACATACAAGGGGAAACCACAACTGGCATTGGGTGAAAGCTACAGGAGTAGAAAGAAGAGATGAGTCTGAGAAACATTGTGACAGAAGAATGCACAGAGCTTGGTCACTAAGTGGATTTACAGAGAGAANAGTAATGGTAGGAAATGGGCAAGGATGTCACATACAAGGGGAAACCACAACTGGCATTGGGTGAAAGCTACAGGAGTAGAAAGAAGAGACGAGTCTGAGAAACATTGTGAAAGAAGAATGCACAGAGCTTGGTCACTAAGTGGATTTACAGAGAGAAGAGGAAGGGAGAGTCAGAGACAGCCAGATGCCTTTAATCCGTGACAGAGGCAAAGGAAATGCTCAACCAGTAACAGAAAAGGAGAAGTTGGGGGTGAGGGCCTGGTGCTGGGCAGTTTCAGACAGGCTGAGATCAGACAAGACAGGAAACCGCCTCCCTTCTAGTTAATATTCAGGAGGGGAAGGGCAGAGAGGTGGAAACTCCAAGCCCAGTTAGGGGTCAGAGGGTGCCAGAGGGGCCGCACGAGTCACTGACAGAAAGCCTTCCCAGGTGATCTTCCCATTCCTGTATGTGGCCCAGAAAGTGCTGAGACGAAGCAGCTGATATAGATCTATTTTTTTCACTCCTCTTTTCTTTAACTTCTCACTACAGAACATTTTAAAAATAAACAAAAGTAGAAATAATATGACGAACCTCAGTGTTCCTATCACCTAACTCCAACACCGATCACATTGTGGTTTACCTTGTTTCATCTCAACCCTCATCCATTTCTCCCTGCATTATTTCTAAGCAAGTTCCAGACCTCATAGCTTTCCCAATAAATATTTCAGAAGATAAGGACTTTCAAATTTTAAGAATTTCAAATGGACTAAAAACAAAAAGCACAATACCATTCAGTTCAGTTCAGTTCAGTCACTCAGTTGTGTCCGACTCCTTGTAACCCCATGAATCGCAGCATGCCAGGCCTCCCTGTTCATCACCAGCTCCTGGATTTCACTCAAACTCATGTCCATCGAGTCAGTGATGCCATCCAGCCATCTCATCCTCTGTCATTCCCTCTCCTCCTGCCCCCAATCCCTCTCAGCAACAAGGTCTTTTCCAATGAGGCAACTCGTTGCATGAGGTGGCCAAAGTACTGGAGTTTCAGCTTCAGCATCATTCCTTCCAAAGAACACCCAGGGCTGATCTCCCTTAGAATGGACTGGTTGTATCTCCTTGCAGTCCAAGGGACTCTCAAGAGTCTTCTCCAACACCACAGTTCAAAAGCATCAATTCTTCGGTGCTCAGCTTTCTTCACAGTCCAACTCTCACATCCATACATGACCACTGGAAAAACCATAGCCTTGACTAGATGGACCTTTCTTGGAGAAGTAATGTCTCTGCTTTTCAATATGCTATCTAGGTTGGTCATAAATTTTCTTCCAAGGAGTAAGCATTTTTTAATATCATGCCTTAAAAATTAACAATACTTTTTTTAAAAAAATCAAATACCAAGTCAAGTTCAAATTTTCATTTTTTATAAAAGTTTATTTGAATTAGGATTCACATTAGACCACAGATTGGGATTGATGATAGACTCTTAAGACTCTTACTCTACGAATTCTCTCCCTCCACACCCTCTCTGATCTCCACTCCCTACTCCTCTTCCTGTTTATCTTTGAAGTAAATCTGTTTGCCCGTGGAATTTCCCACACTCGGGGTATTGCTGGTTGCACTCCCCTGGTGTCTGTTTACATGTTTGTCCTCCTGTTTATGTCCTGTAACCTGGAAGCCCTGATGAGATTTAGACCCATCTTCATTTTGAATGTTATGCAAAAAGATCCAGTGAAGGGTGTTGTAGGGAGTCAGGGCAGCAGATACGATCAGCAGGGAAAAAGTGTGAACTGAGAGGGGTCTGAGGCCCCTGAGGCCCCTCAGGAAGAGCGACATTTGAGGGGCAGGCAGAGAAAGAGACACCTGGGAGCCAGGAGCAGAGGTGCGGCCAGGCCAAGGCTGAAGCTCAGACCAGGGGGTGGAGCGCGCAGGAGTCTTCACTCTGGCCGTGGCAGAGTTGCTTACCCTGACTTGCCTGCAGTAGAAAGCAAAGCTTCTTCTGTAGGGGCTTCGGGTGGCCCCGGGGAGAAAACAGGCACAAACACTGCCAGATGCGTGTGCCACACAAGAACCAAGCTGAGAACCAAACAAGCACAGTTCCCGGTGGCTTTGATCCAGTGTCCCCTTGGTGGAAGGGGCAGACGGGCTTGATGCCTGATACCCTGTCACATGACGGGGCCAGATGGGGTCCTCCTGGTCCTCAGTGTGCCCACCTCTTGCAATAGTCCCTGCAGCTGTTACACCCTCACCCACTTGCAATTACACCCTCGCCCACTTGCCCACCCAGCACCCTCCTATACAAGGGGTGTCCTTTTCCAGCTGGTGCCAGGCTCCTCCTTCAGGTGCTGGAGAGATCCCAGGGATGCCTGCTTTCCGTCACTGCTCAGGGGCCCTTGTTGCGTTGTTGTTCAATTGTTCAGTGACGTCCGACTCTATGCAAACTCATGGACTGTAGCCTGCCAAGCTCCTCTGTCCATGTAATTCTCCAGGCAAGAATACTGGAGTGGGTTACCATTCCCTTCTCCAGGGGATCTTCCCGACCCAGGGATTGAGCCCAGGTCTCCTGCACCGAAGGCAGATTCTTTATCGACCGAGCTACCAGGGAAGCCCTTGCTGCGGCTGCTAAGTCGCTTCAGTCGTGTCCGACTCTGTGAGACCCCACAGACGGCAGCCCACCAGGCTCCCCAGTCCCTGGGATTCTCCAGGCAAGAACACTGGAGTGGGTTGCCATTTCCCTCTCCAATGCATGAAAGTGAAAAGTGAAAGTGAAGCCCCTTAGTCGTGTCCGACTCTTAGCGACCCCATGGACTGCAGCCTACCAGGCTCCTCCGTCCATGGGATTTTCCAGGCAAGAACACTGGAGTGGGTTGCCATTTCCTTCTCCAAGGGAAGCCCTTGGCTCTTAGTAAATAGCCAGGACTGGGGAGGTAGGAGAGGTGGAAGGAAAGGAAATTTATCATCTTACTGAACATGGAGAAAGGAGTTATGCTGGTGTAACATGTAAAGACTAACTTCTGGGCAGGGGAGCATTAAAAACTACTGAAGTGGAGATGGGCAATTTGTGTTATTCCTCTCCCCATAAGGTTAGGACTTCCCTGGTGGCTCAGACAGTAAAGCATCTGCCTATAGTGCAGGAGACCCGGGTTCGATCCCTGGGTCGGGAAGATCTCCTGGAGAAGGAAATGGCAACCCACTCCAGTATTCTTGCCTGGAAAATCCCATGGATGGAGGAGCCTGATAGGCTACAGTCCATGCGTCGCAAAGAGTCGGACACGACTGAGGGACTGAGCAACTTCACTTTCACCATAAGGTAAAGCCAATCTGTATAGAGTGAAAGAAGTCTTGAAAGAAAGTGGATGCCAGCTGCAGGAAACCCTCCTCTGCCTTGCACTGAACCTCTGCCAACACAGCTCATGTCCTCACCAAAAGCCCCCTATGAGGAACTCAGCCGCAAACAAGGCCCAGGGCGGAGGGCAGGACCTGTGGACTCAGCTGGTCCAGAGGGGCCTGGGTGTTGCTAGAGCTGAGCCCTGGGTCAGGAATGACTTCAGCCCCAGGCTCTCAAGACTCCCACAGGGCCCCCAGCCCCCGCCTCTTAAAGGAAGGACACATCTCCCCATTCAAAGGCATCTCTGGAGGAATTCTGCCGGAAATGACTTACTGGCCATCGGAGCCACCAAGCGAGGTATTTCCAGGACATGAACCCTTCTCCCCGAGCGCACTGAACAGGATGCAAGTTCCCTGAAGCCCTCACAGAGAAGCTGCAAAGGCCATGGAGTCAGGCCTGATAAGTGGCCAATGTCTTAAACCACCCCCTGCAGGCCTGGAGCTCCCAGGACAGCCTTGGGTCATATGCACGCCTGCCAGGCAGACTGGCTAATGGGCCTCTGTGCTGTGGAAGTTCTGTTCGGCTCTCAGATAACCCACCATATGGTACTAACAGATGCAACGTTCTTTGGTTTGACTGGGCAAGGAGGGTAGGTGTAACTTCTGGGTGATCAGGATTTTCACCAGTAGTATTTTCCTGTTAAAGACATAGCTTTTTACAGCTTGTCGCTTTTCTAAAAGTTATTTTCTCCCTCTGACTTGGACAAATAATAAAGGGAAGGTGATTAGAGGGAGAAGAATATGGGAAGGAATCAGGGGAGCTATGCTGTAAAACCACAAATCTGACGAGAAGGAGACGTGAGGGTTTTTCTGTTTGTAACTGCAGTTGAATTGCACAGCTCAGTGCTGTAGAAGTGAATTATGACGCCACAAATTCTCCGCCCAGCTTCTGGTTGTTGATACATTTTTTTTTTTTTTTTCTTCCTGATGCTGGCAAAGATTGAGGGCAGGAGAAGGGGATAACAGAGGATGAGATGGTTGGATGGCATCACCGACTTGATGGACATGAGTTTGAGCAAGCTCTGGGAGCTGGTAATAGACAGAGAAACCTAGCATGCTGCAGTCCATGGAGTTGCAAAGAGTCAGACACAACTGAGAGACTGAACTGACCATTTCATTGTATATATGTACCACATCTTCTTTACCCGTTCTTCTGTTGATGGACCTCTAGGTTGCTTCCACGTCCTGGCTATTGTAAATTGTGCTCCAATGAACATTAGGGTGTATGTGTCTTTAATGGTTTTCTCAGGGTGTATGTCGAGTAGTGGGCTTGCTGGGTCAGATAGTAGTTTTTGAAGGAATCTTCATACTGTCTTCCATAGTTGCTCTGTCAATTTACTTTTCCACCAACAGTGCAAGAGGATTCTCTTTTACCCATATAATCTTTAGCACCTATTGTTGTAAATTTATTTTTGATGATGGCGATTCTGACTGGCATGAGGGAATATCTCATTTATTCTACCAATTCTTAAATAGCCCTATGATTTATCACAGATAACAAGTGTATGACTTGTGACTGCTAACTTCCAAGGATTCTCTGCTATATTAATAAATATGTTTATGACAGGTAGAGATTACCTATATGATATGATGTATTGGTAAAGTCATATCATACATTTAAAAAATATTTTGCAAAGTAACCTTATTGAGATATGCTTTACATGCAATCAAATGCATCCATCTAAATGTGTTGATACATTTTAATTCTTGTGTGTGACATTAACAGTTGTAGTGTATATTAATTATCTGCTGTCTGCCCTCTCTTTTAAATATAGCTCTGAATTAAGGGATTTTATGTGCTTTTTGTTTATATAACAAAATTTGGGGGGTTTTGTTTATACTTCAAAGTAGAAAGAAACCAAGTATTCATTTTTAGAAACTCATTCTCTAAAGTTGAAAGAGATTTTTTTTAATGTATTTTCTTCTCTTAAGGTTGTTCAATAATATGAATTCATTAAAGCATTCAAAATGTAGAATTCCAGGTTTCATCCCTTAATGGCAGTCTAAGATTCCAAAAGATAAAATCCAGTGACCTGGTTTTCTCTTAAAGAGACAGAACTATGTGTATAAGTAGATTAAAATAACAAATACTCGTTAATGTAGCCCTTATTAAATACCAGGCACTGTTCTAAGGACTTTCATAGTTGTTAACTTATTTCATCAATATAACAATTCTACAGACTAGGCACTATCATGATCCCATTTTATGGATGAAAAAATTGAGGTACAGAGAAGTTAGATAACTTGCTAAGGGATAACCTTAGGAAGCAGAAGAATCAGCACATAAAACCAAGTTGCCTGGTTCCAGAGTCACATTCTTGTCCCATTGCTATGACTTTCAAAACTAAAAAAGATCTCCCCCTTAGGACACAGCAGTCCTTCAAGGGAACTGCTTTGAACTCGTGAGTTGAGTCCTAGTCTGGACATGAGGTTCATAAGTTGAGGGGCTCCTGGAGGCAAGAATAATGAAGGTGCAGAGAGGCTAACTTGTTCCAGACTGTGTGGCTGCTATGTGACTGAGCAGGTTTCAGAGTCTGTGTAACATCAAGAATACATTTAATTGCCTTGAGATATTTGCAAATAAAGTCTCCTTAGAAAAAATTAATAATCAGCAATAGTTTTAAATCAACAGACTTTTAAGGTCACCAACTATGGCAATTTCCTTGGTGGTCCAGTGGCTAAGGCTCCATGCTCCCAACGCAGGGGGCCAGGGTTCAAACCCTGGTCAGGGAACTAGGTCCCACCTGCTACAACTAGGAGTTCGCACGCTGCCACTGAAGACCCAGCATGAGGCAACTAAGACCCAACACAGCTAAATAAATGAAGAAAAAGGTTTAAAAATCACCAACTATTTGAAAGCACAACTTTAAAGTAGACCTTATGCAGAAAATAAGGAAGAAGCATTAGCTTTATGAAAAAACAAAATTCTTATTCTCAATAATTTTGGAGTTAATAGATAATTGAGATTATGTACATGACAAGTTAGAAGTTTGATTAATACTGTTGAAATGCTGTAAGGCTCCAAAACCAACTGACTTTGTCGCTGTTGTTGTTTGCTGTGTCTTCCACTGGAATAATGACAATGTTTATCCTGTTCCCTGCTAGAGAACAATGCCTGGTACACAGCAGGTGCTCGATAAATGAACACTGAGTGAATGAATGAGTGTATTTACCAGACTTACTGAAGCCGTGAGCTTCAATACGCTGAGAATGAGACTATGGACAATGACAGGAAAGGAAGAATCTTGAGGAAGTGAGTCAGCTCTTTGCACCAGTCAGAGGATGGGAGTAAAAAGAGAAGTCAGTAATCAGTGGGCAAATCAAATCAGAGGCAAATCAAGAAAGTGAAGGATCCTGAAAGTCAAGAGTAGGGAGAAATCTGGGAAGTGGTGAGTAGCCTTAGGAAACACTGCAGATAAATGGGAAAGCACTATTGCATTTGGGTTTTGGGGGGGCTGGAAAAAATGCAGCTGCAAGAAAGAGACTGGAGTGGAACCCCACCTGCCCAGGAATCAAGGAGTAATTAGGGCACTAGGCAGGAAGCCCAGCATTGAACGGAAGGAAGGAGTTGACAGCACTGGGAAATTGCTAGGAGAATGCGATGACATTGTTAATTCAGTGGAGAAGTGTTGCCACTTTGTCATTGTCTCAAGTAGGGGCTCCCTCTCACCCATCCTTTGTCCTCAAGGAACAAAAGGGGCCTTGAATTTCATGAGTGCCCCAGTGATGCGTCTGAGAGCTCAGGCTTTGGAATCAGACAGTCCAAATTCAGATCGTGCAGAGATTGTTCCACTGTCTAACTTCTGAGTATAATAAATTTATTAAATTTCTCAGTAGCATTATTTTTAATTACACTGATTCTTTAACCTCACTCTTCACTCAACCCAACTGTGTGGGTGTTTGAAGAAGAAATTACTTGAGAAGTTACCAGTTGAAGAAGAAATTACTTAAGTTCTTAAGTTTTCTCACTGAAGTAGAGATTCAGTCACTGAATATTTTTAAGTTCCTACCATGTGCCAGAAACAGTTCTAGTGGGGGAGTCAACATACCAGCAATAAATAAATCTCTGTACAATTTCAAAAACATGAAGCCAACTATTTTATAAAATATTTCATTTCATGATATTTTATATCTTGATTTCTGTTAACAGGAAGATGGAGTAGATGTACTTTTCCCTGTTGCCCCCATTCAGTTCAGTTCAGTTGTTCAGTTGTGTCTGACTCTTTGCGACCCCATGGACTACAGCATGCCAGGCTTCCCTGTCCTTCACCAACTCCTGAAGCCTACTCAAACTTATGTCCATCGAGTCAGTGATGCCATCCATCTCATCCTCTGTTGTCCCCTTCTCCTCTCGCCTTTAGTCTTTCGCAGCATCAGGGTCTTTCCTAATGAGTCAGCTCTTTGCATCAGGTGGCCAAAGTATTGGAGTTTCAGCTTCAGTATCAGTCCTTCCAATGAATATTCAGGACTAATTTCTTTTAGGACGGACTGGTTGGATCTCCTTGCAGTCCAAGTGACTCTCAAGAGCCTTCTCCAACAGCACAGTTCAAAAGCATCAATTCTTCAGTGCTCAGCTTTCTTTAAATTGTATTTAATGTTGCCCCCATTAAATACAACTTAAAACTCTAGAAGTGGTCAAACAGGAGATGGCAAGAGTGAACATCAACATTTAAATCAGCAAACTAAAATGGACCAGAATAGGCAAATTTAATTCAAATGATCATTTTATTTACTGCTGTGGGTGAGAATCCCTTAGAAGAAATGGAGCAGCCCTCATAGTCAACAAAATGTAGTACTTGGATACAATTTCAAAAATGGCAGAATGATCTCAGTTCATTTCCAAGGCAAACCTTTCAACATCACAGTAATACAAGTCTATATCCCAATGACTAATGGCAAAGAAGATGGAAGTTGAATGGTGCTATGAAGACCTACAACACCTTCTAGAACTAACACCAAAAAAAAAAAAAAAAGATATCCTTTTCATCATAGGGGACTGGAATGCAAAAGTAGGAAGTTGAGAGATACCTGGAGTAACAGGCAAGTTTGGCCTTGGAGTACAAAATGAAGCAGGGCAAAGGCCAACAGAGTTTTGCCGACAGAACGCACTGATCGTACCAAACACTCTCTTCTAACAACACAAGAGACAACTCTACACGTAGACATCATCAGATGATCAATACCGGAATCAGATTGATTATATTCTTTGCAGTCAAAGATGGAGGAGCTCTATACAGTCAGTGAAAATAAGACCAGGAGCTGACTGTGGCTCAGATCATGAGCTCTTTATTGCCAAATTCAGGCTTAAATTGAAGAAAGTAGTTAAAACCACTAGGTCATTCAGATATGACCTAAATCAAATCCTTTATGATTGTATAGTAGAAGTGACAAATAGATTCAAGGGATTAGATCTAATAGACAAGAGTGCTTAAAGAACTATGGATGGAGCTTTGAAACACTCTGTATGAGGTGATGACCAAAATCATCCCCAAGAAAAAGAAATGAAAGAAGGCAAAATGGTTGTCTGAGGAGGCNTTAAAACCACTAGGTCATTCAGATATGACCTAAATCAAATCTTTTATGATTGTATAGTAGAAGTGACAAATAGATTCAAGGGATTAGATCTAATAGACAGAGTGCTTAAAGAACTATGGATGGAGCTTTGAAACACTCTATATGAGGTGATGACCAAAATCATCCCCAAGAAAAAGAAATGAAAGAAGGCAAAATGGTTGTCTGAGGAGGCCTTACAAATAGCTGAGAAAAGAGCACAAAAGGCAAGGGAAAAAAGGAAAGACATACCCATCTGAATGCAGAATTCCAAAGAACTGCAAGGAGAGATAAGAAAGTCTTCTTAAGTGAACAGTGCAAAGAAATAGAAGAAAACAATAGAATGGGAAAGACTAGAGATCTCAAGAAAATTAGAGATGCCAAAGGAACATTTTATGCAAAGATGGGCTCAATAAAGGACAGAAATGGTACGGACCTAATGGAAGCAGAGGAGATTAAGAAGAGGCAAAAATACACACAACTGTACAAAAAAGGTCTTGCTGACCCAAATAACCACAATGGTGTAGTCAATCACCTTGAGCCAGACATCCTGGAGTGTGAAGTCAAGTGGACCTTAGGGATCATTATTACAAACAAAGCTAGTGGAGGTGATGGAATTCCAGTTTAGCTATTTCAAATCCTAAAAGATGATGCTGTGAAAGTGCTGCAGTCAATATGCCAGCAAATTTGGAAAACTCGGCAGTGGCCACAGGACTGGAAAAGGTCAGCTTTCATTCCAATCCCAAGGAAGGGCAATGCCAAAGAATGCTCAGACTACCACACAACTACACAGTATGTGCACTGAGAACTTCCTGATGTACAAGCTGGATTCAGAAAAGGTAAGAGGAACCAGAGATCCAGGTTCAAAAAGCAAGGGAATTCCAGGAAAACATCTACTTCTGCTTTATTGACTACGCCAAAGCCTTTGATTGTGTGGATCACAATAAACTGTGGAAAATTATTAAAGAGATGGGAATACCAGACCACCTGACCTGCCTCCTGAGAAGGAGGTCAGGAAGCAGGTCAAGAAGCAACAGTTAGAACCGGACATGGAACAATGAACTGGTTCAAAATTGGGAAAGGAGTAAGTCAAGGCTGCATATTGTCACCCTGATTATTTAACTTAAATGCGGAGTACATTATGCAAAATGCTGAGCTGGATAAAGCACAAGCTGGAATCAAGATTGTGGGGAGAAATGTCAATAAACTCAGATATGCAGATGACACTACCCCAACGGCAGAAAGTGAAAGGAACTAGAGAGCCTCTTGATGAAGGTGAAAGAAGAGAGTGGAAAAAGCTGGCTTAAAACTAAACATTCAAAAAACTAAGATTATGGCATCCAGTCCCATCACTTCATGGCAAATAGATGAGGAAAAAATGGAAACAGGGACAGAGCTTATTTGTTGTTGTTGCTGCTGTTCTATTCCTTTTTTCCCTTTTAGCTTTTTTTTTTCTTTTGTTTTCAGACTTTATTTTCTTGGGCTCCAAATTCACTGCAGATGTTGACTGTAACCACGAAATTAAAAGATGCTTGCTCCTTGGAAGAAAAGCTATGACAAACCTAGATAGCTATTAAAAAGCAAAGATATCACTTTGCCAACAAAGGTCCGTCTACTCAAAGCTATGGTTTTTCCAGTAGTCATTTATGGATGTGAGAGCTGGATCATAAAGAAGGCTGAGCGATGAAGAATTGATGCTTTCAAATTGTGGTGCTGGAGAAGGCTCTTGAGGGTCCCTTGGACAGCAAGGAGATCAAACCAGTCCATCCTAAAGGAAATCAGTCCTTAATATTCATTGGAAGGATTGATACTGAAGCTCCAATATTTTGGCTACCTGATGCAAAGAGCTGACTCATTAGAAAAGACTTTGATGCTGTGAAAGATTGAGGGCATGACGAGAAGTGGGGGCAACAGAGGATGGGATGGTTGGATGGCATCATTGACTCAATGGACATGAACTCAAGCAAACTCTGGAAGGTAGGGAAGGAGGGAGGCCTGGTATGCTGCAGTCCAGGGGTCACAAAGAGTCAGACGTGACTGAGCGACTGAACAACAAAAACCCTAGACATTATATATAAGACATGAGAAGAGAGAAAAATGCAGACAGGCTACGGACTTTGGGATCTGAGGCACAATCTGGTGATGAGTTGCCTGTGTTCTCTTTTAGCTTCATGGTTCCCAGACCTAGAGCTGAAGAAGCTGGCATCCTAGAAATGCCCAAAGGAGTAAACAAACAAGCAAAAAGTTCCCAACAAAAGTCAAAATAACAGGAAAGGGGAAGTCTAACAAGACTTAAGAACTTTTAACCAAGTTACTCCAGCCAAAAACCACAGATAAAAATGGTGACTCCATTCCTACCCACACCATCAAAGGAGGAATGGAACCCTAGACTTCCTGCTATTGGGGTATATCAAAGGACCCCAACTGTATCCCCACCCCCCCACCCCCACACACACTGAGATGGTATCGGAGAAGTCTGCAGGGAGCCAGACTTTCATCCCATGGGACAGTAATGGGCCCTGCCCCTGTGCTGTCAGTAGACCACTTGGGGCATCTGAACTCCATCTACAGCAGTAATAAGGCACCCCTCTCCATCCCAGCTGGGGTGGTGTCAAAGAGGCAGAGTAAAGAGTCAGAGATAATGAGGCTGATCATTACCTTCTTAAGGTCAGTAGTGGCCCCATGAGGAGCAGTAACAAGGAATTCCTATTGGTGGAATTGGTACCATTTCCTAAGGTATTGGTGGCTGCCTTGTGGCAGCCAAACCTCCCACCTCTGCCAAGCAGTTCATAGGAGCCCCTTTCCTCTCCAGTGTCAGCAGAGGTCAAGTGGTGAACTGGACTTCTACCCCAACCTGGTAGCAACAAGGCAGTGCCCTTCCCTTCCTCTGCCAGGAATTAGAAGAACCAGTTATAACAGAAAGTTTAAGTAAGATCCAGAGCCTCATAATGTAATACTCAAAATGTCCAGGTTTCAACTGAAAATTACACATCACACCAAGAATCAGGAAAATCTAACCTTGAAAGAGAAGATCTTCAATAGGTGTCAACTCTAAAATGACAGAGATATTACAATTAACTGAGAAAGATTCTAAAGCAGCCATCTCAAGGCTTCAACAAGCAACTATGAACATGCTTGAAACATGAAAAAATAGAAAAGTCTGAGCAAATAAGTGGAAACTCTCAGCACAGAGGAGATATAAAAAAGTGGACATTTAAGAACTGAAAAATATAAAGCTGAAGATTCAGTGTGTGGGCTCAACAGTGGAATGGAGGGGTCGGAGGGAAAAAAATCTGTGAATTGGAATATAGAGCAATAGTAATTGCCCAATTTGCACAATACAGAGAAAACAGAATGAGGTGGGGTAGGGGAATGAACAGAGCCTCAGTGACTTACGGACCCACAGCAAAAATCTAACTTTATGTTGTCTGAATCCCAATAGAAGAGGAGAAAGAGAGCAAGGCTGAAAAATTACTTGAATAAATAATGACTGAAAACTTTCCAAATTTGGCAAAAAAAAAAAAAAGCCTATAGATTAAGTAAATCATGACAAGTAAGTAAATCACAAACAGGATAAGCCTAAAGAAACTCCATACCAAGTTAAACTTTACAAAACTAAACACAGTATTCTTCCTATATTTACTGAAGTGTAATTTTATGCTGCTGAATATAATAAAAAATTTGAACAACAAACAAACCCTAAAAACAAAGGATCTTGAAAGCTGAGAGAAGCAACACGTTATATAAAGAAGAAAAACAGCTTGAATAATAGATTTCTCATCACAAATCGCAGAAGCAAGAAGGGGGTGGCATAACATTTGTGAAGTGCTGAAATGAAGTAACTGTCAACCTATAATTCTACATCCAGTGAAACTATCCTGCAAGAACGTAAGAAAATCAAGACATCAGCTAAAGAAAAACTAAGAAAGTTCAGTTCATCATCATCATCAGAATTATCTGAAGAAAATGGCTAAAGGAAGCTCTCTAAACAGAAATGAAATGGAAAAGGAAGGAATCTAGGAATAGGAAAAAGGAAGAAAGCACACAGAGAGTATAAAAACCATGAGTAAGTACGCTTCCTTCTAAGTTTCTAAATTATTTGATGATTGAAACATATGTTATAACTGCATGATATAGTTATAAATATGAGTAGAGGAAATACTTAAGACAATTATAACCAGAGGAAGGCAAAGAGCTGTAAAGGGAGGTAAGGTTTCTACACTTGAATTGATAAAATACTAACACCATCAGACTGTAATAAATTATACATATGTACAGTGATACCTGGAGCGATTACTAAAAAAGCTACAGATATGCTCAGAAACACTATAGCCATAGAAGAATCTACAGAATAATATAAAATTAAAACTGTATGGATCATTAAAAATAGAATTCAAAAAAAATGTTCAAGTGATCCAAAAAAAGGCAAGAAAAATAAGACAGAAGCATAAGAAATAGAGCAGAAAACAATAAAATGGCAGGTTTAAGTTCTAACGTCAATAATTACATTAAACATGTGACCTAAACACATCAATTGAAAAAATACATACATACATACCCCAACTGAAAGACAGCGATTGGCGAAATGGGTTAGGAAATATTATGACCCAACTGAATGCTCCTATAAGAAACTCACCTAAATATGACTTTATAGGTAGGTTGCAAGTAAAGGATAGAAAAAGACGTATCATCCAAACATTCGTTAATCAAAAGAGAGTAAAGTAACTAAAGAAAATGGCAACCCACTTCAGTATTCTTGTCTGGAAAATCTCATGGACAGAGGAGCCTGGCAGGCTACAGTCCATGGGATGGCAAAGAGTTGGACATGGCTGAAGTGAGTGAGCACACAAAAAGAAATGGATATTATTTATTATTTCTTTAGAGCAAAGACATTTACCAGAGATTCAGAGGGACATGAGATAATGACAAACTCACTTAAGCAAAAGGAAAGAATTTCCTGGAAGACTCATAAAACCAAACAGTTGGCTGGACAAGGTGTTAGTGGAAATCAAAGACATGGAACCATGATTAGATGTCTGCCACTCTTTTCTTGATTTCTACTTCTCAATAGGAATTTCATTTCCCAGATTTCCACGAGACTGAAAACATGGCCACCAGTGGTTCTTGAGACTCCTGACTCTTGTCATCCCTGTGTCCCCAGCTCCAGCTCAACTAATTTCAGGAATGAGAGCGATGCTGGTTCATAACACAGCATGGTAGATCTGCGATAGTCACAGGGTTCCATCCACCACAAACACCTCTTCAAATCCTCATCCTCCTGATGAATGCCTACTTTACACTACAGGTTCCATTTAAGCATCATTTCCTCCAAGAATTTTTCCCTAGTATGTTCTCACAATAGAGTTTAACACTGTTCTTTGGATCCCCACATATCCTCTATATACCTGTATCACAGATCTGATGATGCTTCATTTTGCTTATTTGTTTATATCTCTTTCTTCACGCATAATAAGTCGCTTCTGTCACATCCGACTTTGTGACCCCATGGACTGTAGCCTGCCAGGCTCCTCTGTCCACGGGACCCTTCAGGCAAGAACACTGGAGTGGGTTGCCATGCTCTTCTCCAGGAGATCTTCCCCACTCACAGATCAAACTTGTGTCTCTTGTCTCCTGCATTGGCCAGCAAGTTCTTTACCACTAGCGCCACCTGGGAAGCAGCTCTCTTTCTACTAGACCCCAGTTTCATAGGCATCTTTTCTTCCTCAGCTCCTAGCAGGGTAGTCAGATTGCTAGGGATTCTAAAACAAAACTCACTGGCAACTCATTCCAGGTGTAGACACTGAGCACCTGTAACCATCAATGTGCTCACCAACGTGCACGAAGGAGCGACCACAGTAGCAGAATTGTGGACGTTTGCCGGGAAGAATGAAAAGGCCTGCCCCAGGGTAGGGGTCACACCTACCATTTCATTGTGGTCTCACCTAGGGTGGCTTCCTTGGTTTGGGACAGAGAAAACTCCAAACAGGAAGTGCCATGTCAACCAACATAGTGATTTAAATCACTACTGAATAACTGAGGAGTTATATCCCAGTAATGCCACTGAAAGATAACTCCCATCTGGGGAGTTTGTATTAAACTTAAAAAATGTAAAAACCAAGACACACACAAAGCAAAAAGGGCCTTCCATGTTCTCTCTTGAACAAAGAGGGGGAAAAGATGAAGGAAGAGCTAAGGGATTTTTTAACAGTGGGAGAAAACTTACCAAGGACAAGAAATGACAGGTCCTAACACCGACATGCTCTGGGCAGCTGCAGACCCGAGCTCAGGCCTCTGAGCGGCCTGTGGAGCGCTCCATGGAGAAGACAGGAGAGTGGCCTGACAGCCAAGCAGTCACCCCTCCGAGCACGCCTGCCAATCTCCTTCCCTCCTGTTTCTCCATCTTGCTGCTGCTGCTGCT
>SJYA01008486.1:0-16398 GCA_006410615.1 Neotragus moschatus
TATACACATCTTGTCATCATAATCAGGTGAAGCTGACAGAACTGAGTATCTCTCAGGCAAGACCGCGAGAATGTCCACAGTCATCAAAAGGTTGCTGCAGATTCAAGGAACAGACCACGATTAAGGCACGGAGGAGAATCAGGGCTGGAGAACCTGGCAGTGTATAAAAGGCAAAGGAGACGGCAGCTAGAGGAGAGAACAGGCTTCAGCAGCAATCACCAGATGGGGTGTGAATGTGTGCTCAGTCAGTCGTGTCCAACTCTTTGTTACCCCGTGGACTGTAGCCTGCTAGGCTCCTCTGTCCATGTGATTCTGTAGGGAAGAATATTTGAGTGGATTGCCAAGCCCTCCTATAAGGGATCTTCCCAACTCAGGGATCAAATCCGAGCCTCCTGCTTCTCCTGCATTGGCAGGTGAATACTTTACTGCTGAGCTACCCAGGAAGCCCCATGATTAGAATGAGCACCCTTATAAAGGAGACTCCAGAGGTGAGGACACAGGAAGGAGGTACGGGGCCTGACCAGACACAGAATCTGCAGCACATTGATTTCAAAGTCCAGCCACTAAAACTGTGAGGAATAAATGGCTGTGGTTTTTAATCCTCTTGATCCACAGTATTTTGTTTTAGCAGCCCAGACTGCACTGAGACACCATGAAAGTAAAATTGCCACGAGGTGAGGGCTTAGACCGGGTTTCCTGGTTTAAGGAGAGGAGGAAGATATTAAAAAACAAAAGAGAGACACACATGGAACTTTCAGGAAAGTGTTTAGTGAAATGAAGGAGAGGAATAAGGCTGAGTTCAATGATAATGGTGTAAAGATTAGTGGTTACGTGTGGGGTGAAGCATGTAAGGCACCTAAAAGATGCTAAACTCAGATAGTGTGGTCCCAGCACCAAAGTGGACAGAACCAGAAGCCCAGATGGGTGGGACACTGATCATAGCAGGGGCCATGCTTGGAAATTTTGGCTCTCTCCCTCACCAAAATGCACGATGCACGGTCACGAGGGCATTCGCTACTCCAAGGCACTTTGAAAAGAGACAAGGCTGTACGTGAAACTGGGTTAAAGACACATCTTTCTCTGTCTTTATCTTTTATTTTTTTAATTCTTCCTTTTTTAAATGTATGTTTTAGTAGAATCAAGTAGATTCATATTGTTGTACAATCTCCAACATCATCCATCTCCAGAACTCTTTCATCTTCCCCAAACAAAATTCTGTATATATTAAGTGATTGGTGGGATTTCCCTGGTGGTCCAGCCATAAAGAATCTGCCTTGCAATGCAAGGGATGCAGATTCAACTCCTGGTTGGGGAACTAAGGTCCCACATGCTACGGAGCAACTAAGCCCATGCACTGTAACTAGAGATTGTTCACCAAATCAAAAGATCCCGTTTGGCACCATGCAGATCGCACATGTCGCAACTAAGACCCAACATAGCCAAATACATAAATTAGAAGATACAGTCTTGGTTTTAAAAATAAAATAAATTCTTCTTACCCCTGGTAAACCCCATTTTACTTTCTGTCTCTATGAATCTGACTACTCTAGGGACCTCCAATAAGTGGAACCACACGTTGTCCTTTGCCATCCACATTACAGCATGTGTCAGAAGTGCTTTCCTTTTTAAGGTTTAATACTGTTCCCTTGTATGTTACAGGCTTCCCTGGTGGCTCAGTAGTAAAGAATCTGCTTGCCAATGCAGGAGACTCAGGTTAAATTGCTGGGTCGGGAAGATCCCCTGGGGAAGGAAATCCAACCAACTCCAGTATTCTTGCCTGGAGAATCCCATGGACAGAGTCTGATGGGCTACAGTCCATGGGATAGCAGAGTTGGACATGACTGTGCATATGTTGCCTTGCATTTTGTTTATCCATTCATCTGTCAGTGGATATTCGGGTTGCTTCCACCCTTTGGTTATTGCAAATAATACTGTTACGAACATGGGTGTACAAACAGCTCTTTGAGTTGCCACTTTCAATTCTTTTGGGAATATACCCAGAAGTGAAATTGCTTGGATCTTATGATAATTCTATGTTTGATTTTTTTGAGGAAACACTATACTGTTTTCCATAGCAGTTGTCGTTTTACCTTACCCCCAGCAATGCAGAAAACTTCCATTTTCTCCACATCCTTGCCAACACTTGCTATTTTGCTTTTTCAATGAAATTCATACTAATGGATATAAAGTGGTTGGTTGGTTTTTTAAATAGATGCTTCTTCCTTAGATTATAAATTCTTCAAAAATTATGTGAATATTAGTTTGATTCAAATGGAATTGAAGAGGAGCTGAAAAAAACATTTCCCTAAATGTGGCGGTGTAAATATTCAAAACTCCCCCAAATTAGTTTAAAAACATGTTTCTATCAATGTCCTGTTTTCAACTCCTCAACTCAGATAAGTGGAGAAGGAGTGCCCTCTTGTGTCCTTTCTCTGCCAGTGTCAGTGACTAAAAAAGGTAGTTGAGAAATGACCATTTCACTCCAAGGACAACAAACGCCAGTCACGCGTCTACTGGGTAAAAGAATTTGTGAAAATATGGACAGAGTGAAGCTAGGGCCTTTAAAGAAATCTCAATCTAGAAGGGGTAGGGGAACAAAATATATGCAGAAATAACAATAGGAGACATATGCAAAATGGATGGATTATCTATTAAGACTCTGCAGTAATTGGGTCAAGATTCACATCAAAATATAAGCGTGGCTGCTTACAAAGGAGCTCGGGTTGGCTCTCAGGTTTCTTTTAAGGCTTCAGTTCTAGAAGGTCCCTGACCTAGTAGGTCAGCCTCCCTGTCGGAACCCCTTTCATGGCTGTCAGTTTTCTGAGTCGCTTTGGAGATTTAGACAAGCTCGCTGTACACTCCCATCTTTGGGAGGGAGGCCCTCGAGACTCCTCCTGTGTTCCTTTCTTCCACGTAGTATCCTGCTTATGGTTACCTGTCTCTTGAGTTTCATCTCCTTCCCCCAACCCTCCAGGCTTCCCTGGTGGCTCAGATGGTAAAGAATCTGCCTGCAGTGCAAGACACCCAGATTCCATCCCTGGGTGGGAATATCCTCTGGAAAAGGAAATGGCAAACAACTCCAGTATTCTTGCCTGGAGAATCCCATGGACAGAGGAGCCTCGTGGCCTCGAAAAGAGTCAAACACGACTTAGAGACTAACACACACTTCCACACCTCCCTAAATAGGCTGTTGATGGGAACACTGTCTCCATAGCCTTGATGCTTACAAAGATAATTATACAGAAAGTACATTTGCAGGTTTCATCAGCGTGGGAACCAGTTACAGAGGATGAAGATGCTCTCTTGCAAACCTCGCTCCATCAGGCAAGCAGCCTTCAGCTGGCCTCTTAGGGCCCTGAAGGAGACAGTCCTTACCTTGTCTGCATCCTGCTTGACTGCTGAATAAAGTCAGAATCAGGGCATGACTGTATACCGACCACATATCCACCTGGGTAGAAACTAGGGAGCTCATTGGTGGAAAGAGCTGTTCAGAGTCAGACACAGGTGGGTTTTTAATTTTTTTTAATATATCTTTTAAAAATATTTACTTATTTAATAATTTTGGGTCACACTTTGTGTAGCATGTGGGATCTTAGTTTCCTGACCAGGGATTGAGCCCACACCTCCTGCATTGGGAGGTGGAGTCTTTTTAAAAAAATTATTTACTTATTTTGGCTGCACTGTTTTCATTGATGCATAGGCTTTTCTTTAGTTGTGGTGAGTGGGGGTTACTCGCTAGTTGTGGGAGCTTCACCGCTTCTTACTGCAGTGGGTCTTCCTGTTGCGAAGCACAGGCTCAAGGGCACATGGGCTTTGGTAGTTGTGTTCTGTGGAATCTTCCCCAACCAAGGATCAAACCCATGTTCCATGCATTGGCAGGCGGACTCTTAAACACTGGACCACCAGGGAAGTCCCCACAGCTGGGTTTAAAGCTCAGCTCTGCTGTTCTGTGTCCGTGGCCCCCCAGGGCATGTTACTTTATCACCATTCAGCAGCTCTGAGATGGGATAACAGTTCCCACCTCCCTCTCTGTTAAGATTCTCATGAAGCTTAAACAAGACAGAGTACACAGATCTTGACGAAGTAACTAGCATCATAAATGCCCCTCTGCTTCCCTCTCTCATCCCAAACTACCTCCTCAACCTGAGCATGCTATGGCAGTCTCCTGGCTGCATGGGCCCAAGACCCTGGGGCAGTTGCACAACAACTGAGATGTTAGGTCACCAAGAGCTGTCTGGGAAGCAGAAGAAAGGCTGCTTTATTTTGTATTCTCATGCAGGGTGCAGTAGGGAAGGTATTTCCAAACTTTCTTAATTACTTCCCAAGCCTTTTTCCAGTTGCCCAAGCCAGCAACCTGGGAGTCATCCATGATTGCGCCTTCTCTCTCACCTCCCATACGTATATTTCTAAGGCCTGTTACTCCTCCTTAAGACATTCCAAATTCTCCGGGTCTCTCCATCTCCCTCCATCATTTTACTTTCACTCTCCATCGCTGTTCCCTGGAAAACCACCACAGCTTCCTGAATGGCCCTCAATATCGTCCCTCTTCCTCATCACCCAGCAGTTAGAGCTCTTTCTAAATGCAAGTCTTTTGGGATGATGGGAGAAGTTAGGAGGTTGGGACTCACCCATATACACTACTGACTTGCATGCCCCTTCAGTAGTCTCTGACTCTTTGCGACCCCATGAACTGTAGTCCACCAGGCTTTTCTGTCAGTGGGAGTCTCCAGGCAAGAATATGAGAGTGGATTGTCATGCTCTCCTTCAGGGAATCTTGCTGAACCGAGATTGAACCTGTGTCTCTTAGTCACCTGCATTGGCAGGCAAGTTCTTTACCACCAGCACCACCTGGGAAGATCCACACTACTGACACTATATACGTAAAATAGATAACTAACTAGAATCTTCTGTAGAGCACAGGAACTCTACTGACTGCCCCGTAGTGACCTAGATAGGAAGGACATCCAAAAAAAGACAGCAAGGAGATCCAAACCAGTTAATCCTAAAGGACATCAACCCTGAATATTCATTGGAAGGACTGATGCTGAAGCTCCAATACTTTGGCTACCTAAAAAGCCAAACTCACTGGAAAAGACCCTGATGCTGGGAATGATTGAAAGCAGGAGGCAAATGACAGAGGATGAGGTGGTTGGATGGCATCACCGACTCTATGGACATGAGTTTGAGCAAACTCCAGGAAATGGTGAAGGACTAAGTAGCCTGGCGTGCTTCAGTCCATGGAGTCGCAAAGAGTCAGATATGACTGGACAATAATATATACAGCAAAGTGTATAGCAGAAACTAACACAACATTGTAAAGCAGTTATACTCTGACAAAAATTTTAAAATAAATAAATAAAGTCACATTGCAGATTACAGAAAATAACTAACTAAATAAGTATTACAATAATTTGCTGTAGAAAAAAAATCTGTCTCAGCCAGTTGTTCCCATGCTTGAGATCACTTACTGATTACTTGTTTCCCTGGCAGCTCAGTTGGTAATGAATCCTCCTGCAATGCAGGAGACCCTGGTTGGATTCTTGAGTGGGGAAGATCCTCTGGAGAAGGGATAGGCTACCCACTCCAGTATTCTTGGGCTTTCCTGGTGGCTCAGGTGGTAAAGAATCCGCCTACAATACAGGAGACCTGGGTTCAGTCCCTGGGTTGGGAAGATCCCCTGGAGGAGGGCATGGCAACCCACTCAAGTATTCTTGCCTGGAGAATATCCATAGGCTGTATAGTCAATGGTATCCAAAGAGTCAGACCTGATTGATCGAGGAAGCACAGCATAGCAGCACTGAGTTCTCAGCTAGCTACAAAAGAAAGCCTTACCTCCTGAGCATGGCTCAGTTCCTGTTTGGGCTCCTGCCTACTTTTCCAGCTTTTTTCCATCAACCCTGCTGCACCCGTCCTCCTCCGTGCACCGGCTCTACTGCACTATTTACACCTTTACATATAAGGCTCCGGAGAAGGCAATGGCACCCTATCCAGCACTCTTGCCTGGAAAATACCTGCCTGGTGGGCTGACATCTATTGGGTCACGTAGAGTCAGACACTACTGAAGCGACTTAGCAGCAGCAGCAGCTAAGAGCTTTCCCAGATGTGGGGGTTTTCGTGCTAAAACCAGGACAGCCCCAGGAAAACTAGGATCCTGGTCACCCTAGTTCTGTGTATCATCTTCCTCAATCCTGAATGCTAACCCTTGTGTGTCCCACCCCATGTTTACTATCTAATACACCTCATCCTCCGTTTCTGCTTGCACATCACTTCTGCAGCCCCCAGAGAGTGGTTTATTTGTCCTATCTAGGTGCTCTGGGGCTTCCCAGGGGGCACTGAACATAAAGTGACAGTGTTAGTCGCTCAGTTGTGTCCTGACTCTTTTGCGACCCCATGGACTATAGTCTGTCAGGGTCCTCTGTCCATGGAATTCCCAGTCAAGAATACTGGTACCCATGCCCTCCTCCAGGATATCTTGCTGATTAAGGGATAGAACCCAGGTCTCCCGCATTACAGGTAAAATCTTTACCATCTGAGCCACCAGGGTGCTAGTGGAAAAGAACCCACTGCCAATTCAGGAGACTCAAGAGATGTGGCTTCAATCCCTGGGTCTGGAGAAGGAAATGGCAACCCACTCCAGTATTCTTGCCTAGAGAATCCCATGGATAGAGGAGCCTGGTGGGCTACAGTCCATGGGATGTCAAAGAGCCAAACATGACTTAGTGACTTAGCACAAATGGTCAAGCTCTCCTGGCAGTGACCATTGTGTTCTAGCAGCTACTACTCTGTCTCTCTTCAAGTTGTAAACTCATTAAAGACAGAGACAGTTTTTTTTTTTTTCTTTCTACCTATAATCTCAGAGCTTAGTAGAGATTCTGGAGCACAGTAAGTGTCCAATGAAGTTTTCTTGATTTAATGACTATCAGTATCAACATATCAAGTGTCATCTATTTCATATCACTATGTGGGATGTTATGGACTGAATGGGTCCCTTAAAAAACTTATATGTTGAAGTCTTAACCCTCAGAGGGGCTGTTTTAGGATGTGGGGCCTTTAAGGAAATGCATGAGTGTGTGCTAGGTCGCTGAGTTGTCTCTAACTCTCTGCGACCCCATGGACTGTAGCCTGCCAGGCTGCTCTGTCCATGGAATTTTCCAGGCAAGAATACTGGAGTGCATTGCCATTTCCTACTCCAGGGGATTTTCCTGACTCAGGGATCAAGCCTGTGTCCCAATGTAGGGGGCCTGGGTTTGATCCCTTGTCAGCAAACTAGATCCTACATGCCGCAATTTAGCTCTGGTGTGGTCAAATACATTTATTATTTTAATTCAAGTAACACTAAATTCAACACTATACTTTAAAAACGGGATGTACAGATTGAGCCTATTCCTGTTACAGTCACTCTATCTATGTAGCCCTCTATCCATCCTTCTATCTGTATTTGTTATAATGGTGTTCACCAACTGTGAAAATCTGTAGTATTTCTGTGATCATAAAATCAGGATGATTTGAACTTAGGGAAAAAAGAAAAAGTAGAAGAGACACCAAGAGATCATTCTTTCTCCCCCTCCCTCCATCCCCCTCGCTTTTTTGCCCTGAAAAGTTACCCAGGAAAGACCATGTGAGCCTATACTGAAAAGGCAACCTAAAGGGAGCTCTCAGCAGACACTCACCCTGTCAACCCTGAGTCTCAGGCTCCCAGCCTCCAGAGTGATGAGAAAACAAGTTTCTGTTGTCAAAGCCACCAGCCTATGGTATTTTGTTATGGCAGCCCCAGCGCGATAACACAGGGGACATATTCAGTTCATATAACCATGCTGTAACCATTGATGGGTGTGGTCACACAGGCACTCTCCTGAGGCAGAGAGCTACTTTCTATTTCAAAACAGTTCCAGTAATACTTCCCATCCCATTTTAAGACCATAGGTGTTCAACATGACAAGGCTGAAAAACCTATTTTTCTATCATTCTGCTTGACTTCTGCAAACAAGTATCAGAATAGTAACTACTAGGACTGGAAATGGTTACATGAATATGTGGTTCAGTTTCGAATGTTGACTAATATTTTTTGCATGTAAGTAGAATTTTCTGTTTTTCAATGATACTTTAAAGCCCATTTATGTTATGTTTCCCTGGTGGCTCAGACATAAAACGTCTGCCTACAATGCGAGAGACTCGGGTTTGATCCCTGGGTTTTGAAGATCCACTGGAGAAGGAAATGGCAACCCACTCCAGTACTGTTGCCTGGAAAATTCCATGGATGGAGGAGCCTGGTAGGCTACAGTCTATGGGATCGCAAAGAACTGGACACAACTGAGTGACTTCACTTTCACTTTTCCTTTCTATGTTACCTGAGTATGCATAATTAATTCCTCCTTTGGAAATGTCTCTGTTTTCTCCACTGAGCTGGTGATTCTTCATCATCCCATTCAAATCCTACCACTTTCCTCCCACTCCTGGCCACACCTGTCAGCCCATTCCCTGCCTCAAAGCCTGACATCTACAAGCTGCAGCCCCCAGGCTTCACTGTTCTCAGCTCCTCTTTCTTGATTCTTGACCACAGGAAAACACTATCACAGTGTGAAGGGAGGAGTGTGAAGGGCAGAGAGAGAGAGGGGTGGGTCTTCTCCCTCCTTCTCTGCCAGAGCCTGGTCTCCACCATGGGTGTCTTTCTCTGTCATATAGAACCCGTGCTGGGTGGCCCTTCTTCTATGACCACAGCTCTGGATGGGTTCTAGGAAGAGCACACCCTTTCTGTTTTGCTTCTCCAGGCCCAAGGATGATAGAGGCTTCTGCTGTTAATAGTTCCCAGTGGCTTCTCCATTCCTCTTGATTCTCTTTACCTTGCCCACAGTGTGAGTTAAGGGTTGAGTTGTAACCCCTGCCCTCCATTCCTATGTTGAAGTTCTAACCCCCAAGACCTCAGAATGTGACTGTCTTAGGAGAGTGTCTTCAAAAAGGTAATTAAAGTTAAACAAAGTCATACAGGTGGACTCTATTCCAATCTGACTTGTGTCCATATAATAAGAGACCCAGGTGGCACTAGTGGTAAAGAACCCGCCTGCCAAAGCAGGAGACATAAGAGATGTCGGTTCGATCCCTGGGTCCAGAAGATCACCTTGGAGGAGGGCATTGCAACCCACTCCAGTATTCTTGCCTGGAGAATCCCATGGACAGAGGAGGCTAGTGGGCTACAGTCCATGGGGTGGCAAAGAGTCAGACATGACTGAGCAACTTAGCATATGCACAGTAAGAGAAGATTAGGACACCAACATGCAGAGAAGGAAGACAGTCTGTGGGGAAGGTAGCTGTATGCAAGCCAAGGAGAGAGGCCTCAAAAGAAACCAACCCTGCCCACATCTTAATCTTGGACTTCCCAGCTTCCAGAAAATAAATATCTGTTGTTTTTGAGACACTCATCAATGGTAGTGGTGGTTTAGTCATTCAGTCATGTCCAACTCTTTGTGACCCTGTGGGCTGTAGCCCACCAGGCTCCTCTGTCCATGGGATTTCCCAGTAAAGAATACTGGAGTGGGTTTCCATTTCCTTCTCCAGGGCATCTTCCCAACCCAGGGATCAAACCCAAGCCTCCTGCATTGCATGCTGTTTCTTTACCTCTGAGACATTAGGGAAGCACACTTATCAATAGCACTTTGGTTACAGCAGCCTAAACGGACTAAGGCTTTGTTATAGTAGCTCCAACAAACTATGACACCACAGTCAATTATCCCATCTCTAAACTGCTTTTGGAACCTTGGGGATGTGCTGGTTATATCCTTCTTGGACCTGGTCTCGCACAGCTAACCTCACCAAGGACACTGTACACTCCACAGTATCTATCATCACATTCCTAAGTTTATAAATATGTCAGCTTTTGTGCTGTGAATACCTGTTCCTGAAATACTGCAGGCTTGCTTTCACCATAAAGTTCATAAGCCGTTTCTAAGCGAGGAGCCAAGTGACACCCAAGTCTCTATGTAGAGCATCTTGTCGTTTTGGATAAATCTTTTCACATTTTTTACATCAGCTGCTGCTGGAAGGCCTGAGGTGATGACTGAGGTCCGGAGAGCCTCTAGAGATGCTGTGTGAGAGTTTTTGTTGCTGCTTCAGTGACTGGGAGGCCCAGTGGCTGGTGAGGAAGCCAAGCGAGGTGAGCAAGAACATGTAAGGAGACCATAGATTCTGCATTTAAGGAGATCGAGGGAGGATAAAAGATACTGCTAGAGTGAGAGTTGTTAGAATATCAGAAAAAGCTATCTAATTTAACTTATTCAAGGAATATAAAGGGCTCCCCTAGTAGCTCAGTTGTAAAGGATCTACCTGCCAAGCAGGAGATGTGGGTTTAATTCCTGTGTTGGGAAGATCCCTGGCAGAAAGGAATGACAACCCACTCCAGTGTTCTTGCCTGGAGAATTCCATGGACAGAGGAGCCTGGTGGGCTACAGTCCACAGGGTTGCAAAAGAGTCTGACACAACCTAGTTACTAAACAACAACAAAATAGTATAAAACAATTTTATAAAATCATAGGATGGGATGGGATTTATTGAGACGTTTCAGTTTTATCACCTTCCCCCTCATGCAACCCCTCAAGTATTGAATTACTCCTAATACTTTTCTTTGTCTCCAAAGCACTTTCACATCATATTTCATTTGAGCCTCAAGGAAACTGTGTAAGGTAGATAGGGAGGTATTAACATCTCCATTTTACAAATACATGAAAGTGAAGAGCAGGTAGATGAAATGCCAGCGTTCAAGGAGCTAAAAGGTGTTAGAGCTGGCTCTGGAGATTCGTGATCCTGAGACCAGGTGGGTATTGAGACAGTTCACATCATTTACCCTCTCTTCTAATCTGGGCAGGTACACAAAAGACTGATGTCACAGGTGGACATTCCATCCAAAACTCACAGTGAAGAAGGACTTCTCAACATCTAGCCGTGGGCAGAAAAGGCAGAGGAAGGGAGGAGAGAGTGAGAGAAAGACATAATATGAGCTGAGTTTACAGGGAGCAGAAGGGGGCACATTCACCCTTATCTCAGCCTGGACTGGGTAAAGCAATACAGGAGAGCAAGCAGATGTACAGAGGCTGAGCCTCTCCGAACATGGTCCCCCTGCCAACTCCATATTCAGCTGGCAGGTCCCAGGAGTCAGATCATCTGTTGCCACCCTCTAATGCTCTGATGGATATGTTTGCAACACACAGGGTTTCCACTAATCTGGGGAAATTCTTACTTTAGGCTTTCACTGAATCAGAAATTGCTTCAGCCATGACTGGTGTCTCCAGTGAACTGAGTCCTTCTTCCTCCACAGTTATGCCCCAAACAAGCTGGTCTCGCCTGCACCCTCCACCTGTCTCTCTCTCTCTCTCTCCATATATATATATATTAATTGGAGGATAATTGCTTTACAATGTTGTAGTGCTCTCTGCTATACATCAATATTAATCAGTCATAATGATATATATATCCCCACCCTCTTGAGCCTCCCTCCCCCTGCATTCCACCCCTCTAGGTCATCACAGAGCTCCAGGTTGGGCTCCCTGTGCTATATAGCAGCCTCCCACAAGTTATGAGCACACATGGGGCTTCCTGGGTGGTTCAAATCGTAGAGAATCTGCCTGCAATGCAGGAAACTCAGGTTTGATCCCTGGATTGGGAAGATCTCCTGGAGAAAAGAATGGCAACCCACTCCAGTATTTTTGCCTGGGAAGTCCCATGGACAGAGAAGCCTGGTGGGCTGCAGTCCATGGGGATCTCAAAGAGTCAGACACATCTGAATGACTTTGAGAGTGAGTAAGAGTAGATACAACAGTGTTACTTTCTCAATTTTTCCTAAACTCTCCTTCCCCCGCTGTGTCTACAAGTCCATTCCCTACATCTGCATCTCCATTTCTTCTCTATTAATATGTTCATTAGTACTGTTTTCCTAGAATCTGTATATATGTGTGGTGCGTGCATGCTAAGTCACTTTGGTTGTGACTTTGGTCATATAGACCCCATAGACTATAGCCTGCCATAACGCATATCATACATGCATTAATATACAATATTTGTTTTTCTCTTTCTGGCTTACTCACTGGCTTTCTTAACTCCTCTACATCTATCCTTGGAGGCCCACCTTCTTCAAGAAGCTTGAGTGTTTCTACCCTCAGGGATTTTTGTTTGAGCTGTATTCCTCAAGCCATTATCATGCAGACCCGAAAACTTAGCACTGAACATATGCTCTTCAGGACTAGTTCTCTGATGAGACATCAGCCTCCAGAGAATCAAGCTGGAATCCCACACCCTACTGAATCTATGTTCCTGCCTTTAGTAGATCCATGCATGGGAGCTGTGACTTTTCTGGGAAAGAGTAGGCAAAACTAGGGTTAAACACAGCCAGTCGTTGGAATCCAAGAGGTAAGGGGGAAGGAGTGGGGATTAATTGTGTTCCCGTGTTGGATGTTTTCGGTGTTATTTCAAGATCCATGTACAGTCAACATTTTCAAGTTGCTTTAAGATTAGCACAAGGTAAGAGAACAGAAGCCTTACTTTGTGCTATTTTAGGGACAAGGAAAATAAAATAGTAGCTTCCAAATGGAGGAACAGCCTAGCTTTCTGTGACACAAGAATGGGCTCTTAACACCTTGGCTGTAACAGTTTCAAATGGAATCCTATTACAGTGCAAAGTGTACTTATCACTGTATTTGAGGAACCCCTTCTCCTAAGTCCCCCCAGGGGGAGATCCACAGGCCCAGGCAGGATCCTTGCAAGCTCTCCTTTTCCACCTTGGCAGGAAAGTCCCTTGGCAGGTCCCAGGGACTCCCCTACCACACCACCTCTCCTCTTGGTAATTGTCACCACCTACCCAAGCTGTCAAGTTTCTCACCCCTTCCTGAGGGGCTCTGGAAGCAGGTCTCTTTATGCCCACCTGTTGGACTGCACCTCATAGGCCTACAAAACCTGCATTTGCCCAGCTTAAATACTGAAGGAAGCCTGAATTGGGCAACAGAGGGCTTCCCTCAATCCACTAGCAATGCAGGAAACATGGGAGATGGGGGTTTGATTCTTGGGCCAGGAAGATCCCCTGGAGAACGGAATGGGGGGTTCTCCAGGGGATGGCAAACCCACTCCAGTGTTCTTGACCAGAGAATCCTGTGAACAGAGGAGCCTGCCAGGCTACAGCCCATAAAGTTGCTAAGAGTCAGGCATGACTGAAGTGCCTTAGCATGCACACATGCGTCAGGCAACAGAGACATCAGTGATTTGACAGATAGGGAGCTTCTGTGTCTGAAGCAAATTCCTAGAGTGACACCCCCACCCTGTGCAGCAGACAGCTTCAGGACATGGCAGCAGTCTTTACTCCTGGTGGAGGGGGAGATTGCCAGGTACAGGGGAGTTGATGTCAGATGGGCTCATCGATTACCAGGGAAATCAACAGAAGGGCACACCCCTCACTGCCCCTTTGATAAGAACAACCACTAGCTGGTGCCCAAGGCAAGTATGTAGGAAGGCCAGAGTAAGTGTAAATGAAGCAGGCACTGGTCAAGCAAGGGATAGACAGAGAGCAAGGGAACAGTCATCTTGAGTGGGCTTGGTTGTCCACTCTTCCTGGTTGTCCCTGCAAAAAAGCTTGTAAGCCCTCTTCATTTTAAGACTTTAATGCCCATCGTGACAAGAGGAAAGACAAAATACGGGGAATTACATGTGTGTGTGTGTATGTGTGTGTGTGTGTGTGTCTGTACAGTGGCTAAGTTGTGTTTGACTCTTGGCAATCCCGTGGATTGTAACCCGCCAGGCTCCTCTGTCCATGGAACTTTCCAGAAAAGAATACTGGAGTGGGTTGTCATTTCCTCCTCCAGGGGATCTTCCCAACCCAGGGATCAAACCTGTATCTCCTGCCTGCATCTCCTGCATTGGTAGGTAGATTTTTTTTTTACCACTTGAGCCACCTGGGAAGCTTGACAAAATATACAAAGGGTACAAATCTGACAGTCTTGATTTTGGTCCAGAGCGTCTGATGATCCGGTTGAAATAACTGGAAATTTCGTTTATGTCAACATTGGGTGTTGCAAGCATACTTGCCTTGGGCATCAGATAGTGATTGCCCCCGGAATCCTTATTAGGTCTTTTCATCTTGGAGGTATCAGAGGCAGAGGGGGGCGCACAGCACCAAATCCATGGCACAGAGTTCAACACATAGTATTCTACCTGGGGACATGGAATCAAAAACCCAGCACTGAGAAGGAGTCATGCACAGACACAAGATTTATGGAGGCCATGCAGGAAAATAAAATATATGGGTTACATGTCATACCGCTCTGGATGCAGCCATTTTTCACACAGCAGAAACTATGAGAGAGAAGACAAAGGAGAAAGACAAAAAAAAAAAAAAAAGTGGGGAGGGGCTTTTCCTGGTGGTCCAGTGGTTCAGTGGTTAAGAATCTGCCTTCCAATGCAGGGGACAAGGGTTTGATCCCTGGTGAGGGAACTAAGATCCTACAAGCCACAGGGCAATTAAGTTTGCAAGTCACAACTACAGAGCCCGGGAGCCACATCTAGAGAGAAGCCTGTGCCCCACAATGAAAGATCCCACATGTCACAATTAAGACCCACCATCACTTCAGTTCAGTCGCTCAATCTTGTCCAACTCTTTGTGACCCCATGAATCACAGCATGCCAGGCCTCCCTGTCTATCACCAACTCCCAGAGTTCACTCAGACTCACATCCATCCAGTCCGTGATGTCATTCAGCCATCTCATCCTCAGTTGTCCCCTTCTCCTCCTGCCCCCAATCCCTCCCAGCATCAGAGTCTTTTCCAATGACTCAGCTCTTCGCATGACTTGGCCAAAGTACTGGAGCTTCAGCTTTAGCATCATCCCTTCCAAAGAAATCCCAGGGTTGATCTCCTTCAGAATGGACTGGTTGGATCTCCTTGCAGTCCAAGGGACGCTCAAGAGTCTTCTCCAACACCACAGTTCAAAAGCAGCAATTCTTCATGCTCAGCCTTCTTCACACTCCAACTATCAAATCAATATATGACCACAGGAGAAATCATAGTCTTGACTAGATTGACCTTAGTTCCAACTGAACTCTGTTGGAGAAAACTCTTGAGAGTCCCTTGGACTGCAAGGAGATCCAGCCAATCCATTCTGAAGGAGATCAGCCCTTGGATTTCCTTGGAAGGAATGATGCTAAAGCTGAAATTTCAGTACTTTGGCCACCTCATGCGAAGAGTTGACTCATTGGAAAAGACTCTGATGCAGGGAGGGATTGGGGGGCAGGAAGAGAAGGGGACGACAGAGGATGAGATGACTGGAGGGCATCACTGACTCGAAGGATGTGAGTCTGAGTGAACTCCGGAAGTTGATGATGGACAGGGAAGCCTGGCGTGCTGTGATTCACGGGGTCGCAAAGAGTCGGACATGACTGAGCGACTGAATTGAACTGAATTGAACTGAACACATATATATGGAATTTAGAATGATAGTAACGATAACCCCATATGTGAGACAGCAAAGAGACACAGGTGTACCGAACAGTCTTTTGGACTCTATGGGAGAGGAAGGGGGTGGGATGATTTGGGCGAATGGCATTATAACATGTATAATATCATATATGAAATGAAGTGCCAGTCCAGGTTCGATGCAGGATGCAGGATTCTTGGAGCTGGTGCACTGGGATGACCCAGAGTGGTGATATGAGGAGGAAGGTGGTAGAAGAGTTCAGGATGGGGAACACGTGAAATCCCGTGACAGAATCATGTTGATGTATGGCAAAACCAACACAATATTGTAAAGTAATTAGCCTCCAATTAAAAGAAATTTATTAAAAAAATAAAATAGATTTTTAAAATCAAACAATATTGATCAGTAAAATATAATTAAACATTTACTATGTACAAAGTAATATGTGTTCAAATACACATACAAAATAGTATCTCTGTAGTCCTAGATTTTAGGAAATTTATGTCTAATTGTGGAGATGAATTTTTTCTCCTATGGAATGTTAGTCAACCATCAATTAAACTGGAAAATTTAAAATATATATATTAAAAAAAAGAAAAGTGGAATATATCTACCTAAAGAAAGTAAAGACCTATATATAGAAAATTATATAACACTGATGAAAGACATCAAAGAGGACACGAATAGATGGAGAAATATACCATGTTCATTGTTTGGAAGAATCAATATAGTGAAAATGAATATACTACCCAAAGCAATCTACAGATTCAAAGCAATCCCTACCAAGCTACGAGCAATATTTCTCACAGAACTAGAACAAATAATTTCAAGATTTGTATCGAAATACAAAAAAACCTCAAATTGCCAAAGCAATATTGAGAAAGAAGTATGGAACTGGAGGAATCAACCTGCTTGACTTCAGGCTCTACTACAAAGCCACAGTCATCAAGACAGTAT
>SJYA01008488.1:0-16298 GCA_006410615.1 Neotragus moschatus
TGACAGAGGATGAGATGGCTGGATGGCATCATTGACTTGATGGATGTGAGTTTGGGTGAACTCTGGGAGTTGGTGTTGTACAGGGAGGCCTGGCGTGCTGCAATTCACGGGGTTGCAAAGAGTCGGACACGACTGAGTGAGTGAACTGAACTGAACTCCTTGGGAAGAAAATTATGGCCAACCTAGATAGCACATTCAAAAGCAGAGACATTACTTTGCCAACAAAGATCCGTCTAGTCGAGGGTATGGTTTTTCCAGTGGTCATATATGGATGCAAGAGTTGGACTGTGAAGAAAGCTGAGCACCAAAGAACTGATGTTCTTGAACTGTGGTGTTGAAACAGAGTAGACCACTGAAAAAGAACGCCCAAATCCGAAACATGTGGCAGGTACTCATACAGAGTGAGTACCTGAATCGTGCCAGGTGCTAATCTCTTGATGTTTTTCTTATGTCCTCTGAAGACCAGGAGGGTCTCAAAAGCTGAGGGACTGCATGGAGGCAAGTGTATCAGCAGGGATGTATTTTGGGAATAAAGAAGTGAAATGCCGACCCTTTGCATCCATGCATGACCTTTCAGAAAGCCTTCCTTCTCTCCCTCTCTTCCTCCTCTCTTTTCTTCCCTTTGAACAATCTTTCCTTTGAACGATCCTGACTTCCACTAAAGTTCCCGTAGACTTCAAGAGAATGAAGACTGCTTTGTGGTCTTTACAGGATGCGACACTGGGTAGGAGGGAACTACACATTTGCTGGATGAACGAGTGAATGAATGGAGCTGTTTGTATGAAAGGAAATGATCCTTTTTGCTGGAGATGTCCGGGGTGGCCGGGCAAAGGCTAGAGGAGACAGTGAGGTGGCAATCAAAGCCGGAGATGAAATGGCAGAGAGAAACATTCAGCCTGCAAATAACACAGATCCGAGAGCTTTCTATCAGAGACTGATCTGAGGCATCAACGGCATCCGTACATAGCAGGCTTAGGCAGGAAGAACAGTCTCCCTGGACATTCCCCAGGCCCACCCTCTGGGTCATAATGGGGCCTCTCTACGGTGGGTCAGTCAGTACCCTTATAGCCACTAGTCTCCTCTTTAAAAACGTTAAAAATTATTCCATGCATAAAAACATGGTAAGATAAACATCCACTGCCAGGAGTGGGACATTGTAAATGCCGTTCCACCTGTCCTAAATCCATCCTTCACCTTCCCCCTCGGAAGGAATGCAAGCACTGTTCTGACTTTGGTTTATCATTCCTTTGCCTTTTTGCAATAGCTCTGTTACGAAGATGTTTATCAAGGGTATAGTCTTTAGATATTTTTAAGAAAAGGCCTCATGTTATCTATTTTATGTATTTTTTATGCGATTTGATTTTTTCTACTAAGTTATGTATCTGAAATTCACCCATGTTGGTATGTGGAGCAGTAGTTTACCACATTTTCAGTGTTGTAATCTGTTATGTAAATTACCTCAGTTTATTGTATAGTTGCCTGTTGGCAGCACCTTGATAATGTTTCTGTCTCTTGGTATCACAATACACGGTGCCATAAGCACTCTTGGGGCCAAACATTAGGAAAATAAAGAAATACATTTGATTTATTAAGATACATATATCTCTATATATAAGTTTGAGATTATTTTTTTAAAAATTTATTTTTGCTTAATCTTTTATTATAGAAAATTTCAAACACTCACAAGAGTAGAAAATGATGGACAAAACAGTATGATGAACTTCTACATATCACTCCACACCAATAGCTATTCCTCACAGGCCTGTTCTGTGTTCCTTCTCTCTTAATCTATTTTTAAATCAAGCTATATAGATAGATAGGTATCAAGCTATGTAGGTAGATAGATAACCATATATTGAGATATACTATTGGCCCTTTCACTGCTTTCACCATATGGCCACTAGGCATGATTATAACTCAGGAACACCTTGATGAATACTTAAAATGACCTGCAGAAAAAAATTGCAGTTACAGGTCTTACAAATTCTTGTTGAGGAAGTAACCCACACCTTACTGCTACACCCCTCCCCAGAGCTCAATACTAGGAAAATCTGCATTTTTTAAAAACTACTTCTTTGGGATTATTTTCTCAATACTAAAAAAGCACAATTATTTTTTCAATACTATGAATAATACTAAGTTCTTTGGTGGATACTTTAAATATTGGTTGCAATTGTACGTGATGCTTCCTTTTTATTATATTAAAATTCACTTCAATTTATTTAATTTTTATTTGAAGGATAATGGCTTTACAGAACTTTGTTGTTTTCTGTCAAGCCTCACCATGAATCAGCCACAGGTATACATATGTCCCCTCCCTCTTGACCCTCCCTCCCGTCTCCCTCCCCACCCACTCCTCTAGGTTGATACAGAGCCCCTGTTTGAGTTTCCTGAGACCTACAGCAAGTTCCCATTGGCTATCTATTTACATATGGTAATGTAAGTTTCCGTGTTACTCTTTCCATACTTCTTACCCTCTCCTCCCCTCTCTCCATGTCCATAAGTCTATTCTCTGTCTATTTCTCAAATTGTTGCCTGTAAATAAATTCTTCAGTACCATTTTTCTAGCTTCCGTTCATATGCGTTAGAATACGGTATTTATCTTTCTCTTCCTGACTTACTTCACTATAGATTCACATATGTTCTAGGTTCATCCACTTCATTAGAACTGATTCAAACGTGTTCTTTTTATGGCTGAGTAACATGTACCACGACTTCCCTGTCCATTCATCTACCAGTGGACTTCTAGGTTGCTTTCATGTTCTAGCGGCTGTAAATAGTGCTGCAATGAACAGTGGGATACATGTGTGATTTTCAATTTTGGTTTCCTTAGGGTATATGCCTAGGAGTGGGATTGCTGGGTCATATAGTGGTTTTATTCCTAGTTTTTTTAGCATGAGCACGGTGGCTGTGATGGTGAACGAGCACGGCTGAGAGGAGCTATCTCACGTCCAAGGTAAAGAGCAGCGGCTGCGCTTTCCTGGAGCAGCCGTGAAGAGATACCCGAGTAAGATGGTGGGCACTGAGAGAGGGCCTGAGGGCAGACAGACTGAAACCACAATCACAGACAACTAGCCAATCTGATCACACGGACCACGGCTTGTCTAACTCAATGAAACTAAGACATGCTGTGTGGGGCCACCCAAGACAGACGGGTCATGGTGGAGAGGTGGCCCACTGGAGAAGGGGATAGCAAACCACTTCAGTATTCTTGCCTCGAGAACCCCATGAACAGTATGAAAAGGCAAAAAGATAGGACATTGAAAGATGAACTCTCCAGGTCACTAGGTGCCCAATATGCTACTGGAGACCAGTGGAGAAATAACTCCAGAAAGAATGAAGGGATGGAGCCAAAGCAAAAACAACACCCAGTTGTGGATGGGACTGATGATAGAAGCAAGATTTGATGCTGTAAAGAGCAATATTGCATAGGAATCTGGAATGTTAGGTCCATGAATCAAGGCAAATTGGAAATGGTCAAACAGGAGATGGCAAGAGTGAACATCAACATTCTAGGAATCAGCTAACTAAGATGGACTGGCATGGGTGAATTTAAGTCAGATGACCATTATATCTACTACTGTGGGCAGGAATCCCTCAGAAGAAATGAAGTAGCCATCATGGTCAACAGAAGAGTTGGAAATGCAGTACTTGGATGCAGTCTCAAAAATGACAGAATGATCTCTGTTCATTTCCAAGGCAAACCATTCAATATCATGGTGAGTGAGTGACTGAGTGAAGTCACTTTGCGACCCCATGGACTATAGCCTACCAGGTTCCTCAGTCTATGGAATTCTCCAGCCAAGAATACTGAAGTGGGTTGCCATTTCCTTCTCCAGGGAATCTTCCCGATCCAGGGATCGAACCCAGGTCTCCTGCATTGTAGGCAGACACTTTACCATCTGAGCTACCAGGGAAACCCCAATATCATGGTAATCCAAGTCTATGCTCCAACCAGTAAAGCTGAAGAACCTGAAGTTGAACGATTCTATGAAGACCTACAAGACCTTCTAGAACTAACATCCAAAAAAGATGTCTTTTTTATTATAGGGGACTGGAATGCAAAAGTAGAAAGTCAAGAAACACCTGGAATAACAGGCAAATTTGGCCTTGGAGTACAGAATGAAACAGGGCAAAAGCAGAGTTCTGCCAAGAGAATGCACTGGTCATAGCAAATACCCTCTTCCAACAACACAAGAAGACTCTACACATTGACATCACCAGATGGTCAACACTGAAATCAGATTGATTATAGCCTTTGCAACCAAAGATGGAAAAGCTCTATACAGTCAGCAAAAACAAGACTGGGAGTGAACTGAGGCTTAGATCATGAACTCCTTATTGCTAAATTCAGACTGAAATTGAAGAAAGTGGGGAAAACCACTAGACCATGCAGGTATGACCTAAATCAAATCCCTTATGACTATACAGTGGAAGTGAGAAATAGACTTAAGGGCCAGATGAACTATGAGTGGAGGTTCATGACATTGTACAGGAGACAGAGAGAAAAACTATCCCCAAGAAAAAGGAATCTCCATACCATCTTCCATAGTGGTTGTATCAATTCAGATTCCCACCAAAAGTGTAAGAGCGTTCCCTTTCCTCCACACCCTCTCTAGCACTTATTATTATATTATTTTTTTAATTTTTATTTCTTAGTTTGTTTTGCTTTACAATACTGTATTCGTTTTGCCATACATTGATATGAATCAGCCACGAGTGTATATGTTTGTAGACTTTTGGATGATGGCCATGCTGAGCGGTGTGAGGTGATATCTCATTGTGGTTTTGATTTGCATTTCCCAAATAATGAGTGATGTTGAGCATCCTTGCATGTGTTTGTTAGTCATCTGTATGTCTTCTTTGGAGAAATGTCTGTTTAGGTCTTTTTTCAACTTTTTGGTTGCGTTGTTTGGTTTTCTGGTATTGAGTTGTATGAGCTGCTTGTATATTTTGGAAGTTAATCCTCTGTCAGTTGTTTCATTTGCTAGTATTTTCTCCCATTCTGAGGGTTGCCTCTTCACCTTCCTTATAGTTGCCTTTGCTGTGCAAAAGCTTTTAAGGTTAATCGGGTTCTACTTGTTTACTTTTGTTTTTATTTTCATTACTCTAGGAATGGATCACAGAAGATCTTACTTTGATTTATGTCATCAAGTGTTCTGCCTGTTTTCCTCTAAGAGTTTTATAGTTTCTGGTCTTACATTTAGGTCTTTAATCTAATTTGAGTTTATCTCTGTGTATGGTGTTAGGAAGTGCTCTAATTTCGTCCTTTTACATGTAGCTGTTCAGTTTTCCCAGCACCATTTATTGAAGAGGCTGTCTTTGCCCCATTGTATGTTCTTGCCTCCTTTGTCAAAAATAAGGGCACATTGGTCTATATTTCCTCCTTTGAGCCAGTACCATACTTTCTTGATGACTGTAGTTTGTAGCATAATCTGAAGTCAGGAAGGTTGATTCCTCCAGCTCCATTTTTCTTTCTCAGGACTGCTTTGGCTATTCTGGGTCTTTTATGTTTCCATCTGAATGTGAAATTTTTTGTTTTAGTTCTGTGAAAGGAGAAGGAAATGGCAACCTACTCCAGGACTCTTGCCTGGAAAATTCCATGGATGGAGGAGCCTGGCAGGCTACAGTCCATGGGGTTGTGAAGAGTCAGACACGACTGAGTGGCTTCACTTTCACTTTTCATATTCATGCATTGGAGAAGGAAATGGCAACTCACTCCAGTGTTCTTGCCTGGAGAATCTCAGGGACAGAGAGCCTGGTGGGCTGCCGTCTATGGGGTTGCACAGAGTCGGTCACAAACAGAGTTGGACACAGCAGTAGCAGCAGCACTTTTGTGAATAATGCCATTGGTAATCTGATAAGTATCACACTGAATCTGTAGATTGCATTTGGTAGTATAGTCATTTTCACAATATTGATTCTTCCTACCCAGGAACATGGAATATCTCTTCATCTGTTTATGTCATCTTTGATTTCTTTTATCAGTGTCTTATAATTTTCTGTGTACAGTTCTTTTCTTTCCTTAGGTAAGTTTATTCCTAGATGTTTAATTCTTTTTGTTGAAATGGTGAATGGGATTGATTCCTTAATTTCTCTTTCTGAGATTTCATTGTTAGTATATAGACATGCAAGTCATTTCTCTGTATTGATATTGCACCCTGTGACTTTGTTAATTCACTGATTAGCTCTAGTAATTTTCTGATACTATCTTTAGGGTTTTCTATGTACCGTATCATGTCATCTGCAAACAGTGAGAGTTTTACTTCTTCTCTTCCCATCTGGATTTCTTTTATTTCCTTTTCTTCTCTGATTACTGTAGTTAGGACTTCCAGAACTATGTTGAATAATAGTGAAAGTGGACACCCTTGTCTTGTTCCTGATCTTAGGGGGGATGCTTTCAGTTTTTCACCATTGAGAATAATGCTTGCTGTAAGCTTATCATATATGACCTTTACTACGTTGAGGTAGGTTCCTTCTATGCTCATTTTTTGAAGAGTTTTAATCATAAATGGGTGCTGAATTTTGTCAACAGTTTTTTCTGCATCAACTGAGTTTATCATATGGTTTTATCTTTCAAATTGTTGATATGGTGTATGACATTGATTGATTTGTGTATATTGAAGAATCCTTGCATCCTTGGAATAAATCCAGCTTGATCATGGTGTATGAACTTTTTGATGTACTGCTGAATTCTGTTTGCTAACATTTTGTTGAAGATTTTTGCATCTATATTCATCAGTGATATTGGCCTGAAGTTTTCTTTTTTGTGTGTGTTCCTTGTCAGCTTTTGGGATCGGGTGATGGTGGCCTCGTAGAATGAGTTTGGAAGTGTTCCTTCCTCTGCAATTTTATGAAATAATTTTAGAAGGATAGCGATTAGCTCCTCTCTGAATGTTTGATAGAATTCTCCTGTGAAGCCATCTGGTCCTAGGCTTTTGTTTTGTTTGTTTGTTTGTTTGTTTTGGAGATTTTTAAAGATGGAGAAGCTCTATACAGTCAACAAAAACAAGACCAGGAGCTGACTGTGGCTCAGATCATGAACTCCTTATGGCAAAATTCAGACTTAAATTGAAGAAAGTAGGGAAAACCACTGGACCATTCCGGTATGAGCTAAGTCAAATCATTTACAGTTATACAGTGGAAGTGAGAAATAGATTTAAGGGACTAGATCTGATAGAGTGCCTGATGAACTATGGATTGAGGTTCGTGACTTTGTCCAGGAGATAGGGATCAAGACCATTCCCAAGAAAAAGAAATGCAACAAGTCAAAACAGCTGAGTGAGCAGGCCTTAAAAATAGCTGTGAAAAGAAGAGAAGATAAAAGCAAAGGAGAAAAGGAAAGATATACTGATCTGAATGCAGAGTTCCAAAGAATAGCAAGGAAAGATAAGAAAGCCTTCCTCAGTGATCAGTGCAAAGAAATAGAGGAAAACAGTAGAGTGAGAAAGACTAGAGATCTTCAAAAAAGTTAGAGATACCAAGGGAACATTTCATGCAAAGATGGACTCAATAAAGGACAGAAGTGGTATGGACCTAACAGAAGCAGAAGATAGTAAGAAGAGGTGGCAAGAATACACAGAACTGTACAAAACAGATCTTCACAACCCAGATAATTATGATGGTGTGATCACTCACCTAGAGCCAGACATCCTGGAATGTGAAGTCAACTGGGCCTTAGGAAGCATCGGTACGAAAAAAGCTAGTGGAGGTGATGGAATTCCAGTTGAGCTATTTCAAATCCTAAAAGATGATGCTGTGACAGTATTGGACTCCAGTTGCCAGCAAATATGGAAAACTCAGCAGTGGCTATAGGACTAGAAAGGTAAATTTTCATTCCAATCCCCAGGAAAGGCAATGCCAAAGAATGCTCAAACTACTGCACAATTGCACTCGTCTCATATGCTAGTAAAGTAATGCTCAAAATTCTCCAAGTCAGGCTTCAACAATACATGAACCATGAACTTCCAGATGTTCAAGCTGGTTTTAGAAAAGACAGAGAAACCAGAGATCAAATTTCCAACACCTGTTGGATCATCAAAAAAGCAAGAGAGCTCCAGAAAAGCATCTATTTCTGCTTTATTGACTATGCCAAAGCCTTTGACTGTGTGGATCACAATAAANCTGTGGAAAATTCTGAGAGAGATGGGAATACCAGACCATCTGACCTGCCTCTTGAGAAACCTATATGCAGGTCAGGAAGCAACAGTTAGAACTGGACGTGGAACAATAGACTGGTTCCAAATAGGAAAAGGAGTACATCAAGGCTGTATATTGTCACCCTGCTTATTTAACTTATATGCAGAGTTCAGTTTAGTTCAGTTGCTCAGATGTGTTCGACTTTTTGTGACCCCATGAACCGCAGCATCCCAGGCCTCCCTGTCCATCACCAACTCCCAGAGTCCACCCAAACCCATGTTCATTGAGTCAGTGATGCCATCCTACCATCTCATCCTCTGTCATCCCCTTCTTCTCCTGCCCTCAATCTTTCCCGGCATCAGGGTCTTTTCAAATGAGTCAGCTCTTCACAGCAGGTGGCCAAAGTATTGGGTTTCAGCTTCAGCATCAGTCGTTCCAGTGAACACCCAGGACTGATCTCCTTTAGGATGGACGGGTTGGATCTCCTTGCAAAGTACATCTTGAGAAATGCTGGGATGGATGAAGCACATGCTTGAATAAAGATTGCCGGGAGAAATATCAATAACCTCACATATACAGATGATACCACCCTTATGGCAGAAAGTAAAGAAGAACTAAAAAGCCTTTTGATGAAAATGAAAGAGGAGAGTGAAAAAGTTGCTTAAAGCTCAACATCCAGAAAACGAAGATCATGGCATCTGGTCCCATCACTTCATGGCAAATAGATGAGGAAACATTGCAAACAGTGTCAGACTTTTTCATGGGAAATAGATGGGCAAACAGTGGAAACAGTGTCAGACTTTATTTTGGGGGGGCTCCAAAATCACTGCAGATGGTGACTGCAGCCATGAAATCAAAAGACGGTTACTCCTTGGAAGAAAAGTTATGACCAACCTAGATAGCATATTCAAAAGCAGAGATATTACTTTGCCGACTAAGGTCCGTCTAGTCAAGGCTATGGTTTTTCCAGTAGTCATGTATGGTTGGGAGAGTTGGACTGTGAAGAAGGCTGAGTGCCGAAGAATTGATGCTTTTGAACTGTGGTGTTGGAGAAGACTCTTGAGACTCCCTTGGACTGCAAGGAGATCCAACTAGTCCATTCTGAAGGAGATGGGCCCTGGGATTTCTTTGGAAGGAATGATGCTAAAGCTGAAGCTCCAGTACTTTGGCCATCTCATGCGAAGAGTTGAATCATTGGAAAAGACTCTGATGCTGGGAGGGATTGTGGGCAGGAGGAGAGGGGAATGACCAAGGATGAGGTGGCTGGATGGCATCACTGACTCGATGGGCGTGAGTCTAAGTGAACTCCGGGAGTTGGTGATGGACAGGGAGGCCTGGCATGCTGCGATTCATGGGGTCGCTAAGAGTTGGACACAACTGAATGGCTGAACTGAACTGACTGATGTTCCTATTGCCATTTCCTTATTGTTTGGGGTTGATTTTGTAAATCTTTTTCTCCTCTTTTATTTCTTGACTATATAATTCCCTTTAACATTTGTTGTAAAGCTGGTTTGGTGGTACCGAATTCTCTTAACTTTTGTTTGTCTGAAAAGCATTTTATTTCAACTTTAATTTTGAATGAGATCCTTGTTGGGTAGAATAATCTTGGTCATAGATTTTCCCCTTTCAGTACTTTAAATATATCCTGCCATTCCCTTCTGGCCTACAGAGTTTATACTGAAAGATAAGCTGGTAAACCTATGGAGTTTCCCTTGTATGTTCTTTGTTTTTTTTCCCTTGCTGCTTTTAATATTCTTCCTTTTTGTTTAGTCTTTGTTAGTTTCATTAGTATGTGTCTTGGTCTGATTCTCCTTGGATTTATCCTGTATTGGACTTGACTAACTATTTCCTTTTCCATGTTGGGGAAATTTTCAACTATAATCTCTTCAAAAACTTTCTCATAACCCTTTCTTTTTCTCTTCTTCTTCTGGGACCCCTATAACTCGAATGTTGGTGTGTTCGACATTGTCCCACAGGTCTCTGAGACTATCTTCAGTTCTTTTCATTCTTTTTACTTTATTCTGCTCTTCAAAAGTCATTCCCACCATTTTTTCTTCCAGCTCACTGATTCGTTCTTCTGCTTCAGATATTCTGCTGTGGATTACTTCCAGAGTATTTTTAATTTCAGTAATTGTGTTGCTTGTCTCTGTATGTTTATTCTTAAATGCTTCTAAGTCTTTGTTAATTGATTCTTACATTTTCTCCACTCTGTTTTCAAGGCTTTTGATCATCTTTACTATCATTATGCTGAATTCTTTTTCAGGTAGTTTGCCTATTTTCCCTTCATTTATTTGGACTTCTGTGTTTCTAGTTGGTTCCTTCATTTGTGTCATATTTCTCTGCCCTTTCTTTTTTTTTTTTTTTTTAAACTTATTGTGTTTGAGGTCTCCTTTTCCCAGGCTTCAAGGTTGAATTCGTTCTCCCTTTTGGTTTCTGCCTTCCTAAGGTTGGTGCAGTGGTTTGTGTAAGCTTCATATGGGTGAGATTCTCTGGTGGCTCAGATGGTAAAACGTCTGCCTGAAGTGCAGGAGACTTGGGTTCGATCCCTGGGTTGGGAAGATCCCCTTGAGAAGGAATGGCAACCCACTCCAGTACTCTTGCCTGGAAAATTCCATGGACTGAGGAGCCTAGTGGGCTACAGTCCATGGGGTCACAAAGAGTCAGACACGACTGAGCACCTTCACTTTCACTCTTTTGTTTTTTAGTTTCTCTGTTTTTCCTCTGATGGGCAACACTGACTGAGGTAGCGATCCTGTCTGCTGTTCATTAGGTCTGTATTTTTGTTTTGTTTGTTGTTTAGCTGAGGCATCCTGCACAGGGTTCTACTGATGGTTGGGCGATGCCAGGTCTTGTATTCCAGTGGTTTCCTTTGGGTAAGTTCTAACTGATAGTCCCTAGGGTTAGTGCTCTGGTAGTCTAGGGTCTTGGAATTAGTGTTCCCACTCCAAAGGCTCAGGACTTAATATCCAGTTCAGTGGTTTTTGTAAGACATCAGCAACTTGTATTCTAGGGTACTTGTTAGATTCCTTTCCTTGAAGTTCTCTGAAGATTAAATGCATTTGCAAGAAGCCTTTCTAAAAACATACAAGTAAAACCATAACTGTCTCCTTTCAAAGAGAATGGGCCTCCTTTCTGGGTGCTGGTATCCTCTGCCAGTGTTCAGAAGTTGTTTTGTGGAAGTTGCTCAACATTCAAATGATCTTTTGATGAATTTGTGGGGGAGAAAGTGGCCTCCCTGTCCTATTCCTCCTCCATCTTCAAGTTTGAGATTCTTTTTCTAAAAAATATTTATCTTTTGAGTATGTCGGATCTTAGTTGCTGTGTTCTTTCACTGAGGCGCATAGACACTCTAGTTGTGGCTCGCAGGCTCGTTAGTTGCAGTGTGCAGGATTAGTTGCTCCACAGCAAATGTGATCTTTATTCCCTGACTAGGAAGTGAACTTGAATCTCCTGCATTGCAAGGCAAATTCTTAATCACTGGACCACCAGCGAAGTCTCAAGATATATTCTTACTGCAGAAAAATAACAATGAGAGTGATCAATAAAATACTTTCAAAACATATCAGGAATCAAATGAGGAACAATGTAAAATTTCTGATTTTGAAAGAGAGTTTGTACATGTATTTTAAATGGATAATGGTAATTATTATGATTTATCAAATTATGGTTTTTAGATACCTTTGGATACATTTATAAGAGATGTAAACATTTCAATATTTCTAATATGTCAGAGGGTCTTCCCTGGTGGCTCAGAGGTTAAAAGCACCTGCCTGCAATGTGGGGGATCTGGGTTCGATCCCTGGGTCAGGAAGATCCCCTGGAGAAGGAAATGGCAACCCACTCCAGGATTCTTGCCTGGAGAATCCCATGGATGGAGGAGCCTGGTGGGCTACAGTCCATGGGGTCGCAAAGAGTTGGACATGACTGAGCTACATCACTTTCACTTTCACTTTAATATGTCAGAAACTACATCTTCGGGGAGTTTTCAAGTTGATTAGAAAAGTTTATAGATAACTTAAAACTGCAAGAAAGGACTCAATCCAAAAAAATTTCTTTGACCTTAAAAGAGCAAATACTGTTAAAGACCTCTTAGAAATGGGTTTGCGGGGTTATGGTTTATGCTCATGTTCAGCTTTTCAAGGTAAAGTCAGTTGTCTCCCCAGATGGTTGTTCTGATTTGCACTTCCATCGGCAAATGAAGTTTTGTTGGTTTATTGCTCCCGACTCTTGTCAGCAACACTTGATGTTGTCAGACTTTTAAATTGTTGCCCATGCGTGTGTAGGTGAAATGGCCTTTGACAGGGGTTCTGGCATGTGGCTCCCTCATTGCACTGGAGCATTTCCTCATATGTTCCTTCGGCCAGTCGTGTCTCCTCTTCATGACTTGGGCTCCCCTGGTAAAGAATCTGCCTGCAATGCGGGAGACCAGGGCTCCATCCTGGAGTTTGGAAGATCCCCTGGAGAAGGAAGTAGCTACCCATGCCAGTGTTCTTTCCTGGGGAATTCCATGGACAGAGGAACATAGTGGGCTATGTTCCGTCCATGGGCTCACAAAGTCGAACATGACTGTGCAACTAACACACACTTTATGACATATCCGCCTATGCCCAACCCAGAGAACTTTCTCCTCACTGTTCCCTGTAGTCCCCCGATTTCCCATCCTCCTTCTTCCTAGTTGGGGTCTAACAGCAATAGTTCTGCCCAATGTGCCAGGAGAGGAGCATTGAAGAATCAGTGCATGTCTCTCGAGCTCTCCCCTCCCTAGGCAGTGATCACAGGGCTGCATATGAATGAAAACCATTTGCATGACTGACTCACTACACAGGGGACAGCAGTCCCGGAGTGTCACTTGGCCTTCCGCAGACCATCTGTGAGCAGGAAGTAAACTTCTGCAGGGTTTACTCCCCTGAGATTTGTTGGCTTATTTGTTGTTTGAGCATATCTAACATATTCTGACTAATGTCATTTGTTTGGTTTAACATCTGTACTCTTTAGTCATGGATAAGAATTCTTTATGTGCTCGCAATACTGACGCTTTTCTATGTCACAGATAATACAACTATTCCCTTCCAGCTTGTGGGTTATATTTTTATTCTCCTTGTGGTATCAAGTGATGAACAGGAATCCTTCTTTTTAAAGAAGATAGAATCAAACTTACTAATTTTTTTTACGTTATCATTTGTGATTTTTATGTTGAAGAAAATCCTACCCAACTCTAAATTCATTTAGAAGGCATATTTTTCCTCCAAAGCTTTTTGTTTTTTACTTTTAACTTTTATTCATCTTTGAATTTTTTTTTTTGTCTAAATCAAAAGTACGGATCTTATTTTATTTCATTTTCCTTTATGGATGTGCACTCAGTTGCTTCCATCATGTCCAGCTTTTTGTCACCCTGTGGACTGTAGCCTGCCAGGCTCTCTGTCCATGGGAGTCTCCAGGCAAGAATCCTGGAGTGGGTTGCCATGCCCTCCTCCAGGGGATCTTCCCAATCCAGGGACTGAACCAACATCTCATGCGTCTCTTGACTTGCAGGCATATTCTTTACCACTGAGCCACAGAAAATTTATTGTGCATTTCTTCTTTGCTATGGAGTGCCACCTCTTCATAAATCAATTTACCACTTACACTGGGGTTTGCTTAGGGCTCTCTAACTGCTCATCTGGCTTACGATGTCTATCTCTATTAAAATGTTGCTGTTGCTGTTCAGTCACTAAGTCGTGTCTGACCCTTTGGGACCCCCCAGACTGCAGCGTACCAGGCTCCCCTGTCCTCCACTATCTCCTGGAGTTTGGTCAAATTCTTGTTCATTGCGTTGGTGATGCTATCTAACCATCTCATCTGCTGCACTCCCGTCTTTTGCCTTCAGTCTTTCCCAGCATCAGGGTCTTTTCCAGTGAGTTGGCTCTTTGCACCATGTGGCCAAAGTATCGGAGCTTCAGCTTCAGCATCAGTCCTTCTAATGAATATTCAGGGTTGATTTTCTTTAGGATGGACTGGTTGGATCTCCTTGCAGTCCAAGAGACTCTCAGCACCACAAGGCGAGAGCATCAGTTCTTCTGCACTCAGCCTTCTTTATGGTCCAACTCTTACTTCCATACATGGCTACTGGAAAACTCATGGCTTTGACTAGACAGACCTTTGTCAGCAAAGTGATGCCTCTGCTTTTCAGAATGCTGTCCGGGTTTCTCACACCTTTCCTTCCAAGCACAAGCATCTTTTAATTTCATGGCTGCAGTCATGGTCTGCAGTAAATTTTGGAGCCCAGGAAAATGAAATCCGTCACTGCTTCCGCTTTCCCCCCTTCTTTCTGTGAGAAGTGATGGGACCAGATGCCAAGATCTTCATTTTTTGAATGTTGAGTTTCGAGCTAGCTCTTTCTTCTCTTTCACCCTCTTCAAGAGGCTCTTTCGTTCCTCTTCACTTCACGGCTGTGAGAGCGGTGAGATTGTTGGTATCTCTCATGGCATCTTGAATCCAGCGTGTGATTTATCCAGCCTGGCAGGTAGCATGATGCCCTCTGCATGTAAGTTAAATTGAGCAGGAGACAATATAAAGCCTTGTTGTCCTCCTTTCCCAACTTGAGCCACTCATTGCTCCATGTCTGGTTCTAAATGTTGCTTCTTGTGCCACATACAGATTTCTCAGGAGGCAGGTGAGGTGGTCTGGTATGCATCTTTTAAGTTTCATCTCTTGAAGAGTTTTCCACAGCTTCTTGTGATCCACACAGTCAAAGGCTTTAGCATAGTCAATGAAGCAGAAGTAGGTATTTTTCCCGAATTCCCTTGCTTTCTCTATGATCCAGTGAATGCTGGCAATTTGATCTCAGGTTCCTCTTCCTTTTCGCATTACTTCTTTTTTTTTTTTTTTTAAACTAATGTGTATTGAAAGGGTAGAAGACGGGCCCCCTGAAGAAAGCTGTGGCCAAAGGGAAAAGCGAGCACTGTCAGACACGCAGCCTGAGCTGCAGTGGGAAGAATGGCCCTCGTCTCTCTCCCTGCCCCCCACCCTCTGCGGGCGCTATTCACGGAGAAGCAGTTCCTTGCAGTCAGATACCTGGCTGACAGGGCAGCGCAGCGAAGGACAGAGAANCAAAGGGAAAAGCGAGCACTGTCAGACACGCAGCCTGAGCTGCAGTGGGAAGAATGGCCCTCGTCTCTCTCCCTGCCCCCCACCCTCTGCGGGCGCTATTCACGGAGAAGCAGTTCCTTGCAGTCAGATACCTGGCTGACAGGGCAGCGCAGCGAAGGACAGAGAACTGGGAACGGACAGAGATTAACCAGCCCAGTGCTCTCGAAGATTATTACCTCATTCTATTATTTCACTAAGTGGTGCAAGAATGGTTATTATCTAATTCTCTCCTTCCTTTTGTATTCATTACCTGAAATTTTTCTGTAAGGAAGGCTTTCATTTTATTTTTTTTGGTTGATTATTCTGGAAATATGTGTATGAAAATGCAGAATAAATGACTCTTTCAGTGGATTTATTGATGTTCAGAGTAATTAGTCAATGTCTTACCAACTTTCAGTGGTGATGTGAAATTTGATCAATATCAATGTTATCTATGGAGTTTTACATGTTCGATATATTTTAGCAATGTTTGTGTGATCATTCTTTATAATGCTCAAGTTGTCCCATCTTAGCCCAGTGGGAATTCTTTAGTTTCCTGTGTCCTTTTGAGATGGCTCCATTGTTCTTTTACAACTTTCTTCCTTTTTGGCACAAAAGCTGTTCTAAGCTTGTCTTGTACATATCCTACCCCGGGGCTATCAGAAGTAATTTTTCCAAAAAGCCTTTATTCCTTCTTTGGCAAATAAGGCCTTTTTAAAAGCCTTAGTTTTGAGTGCTATGTTGGGGCACCATCGCTTCCAGGGCTTTAAAGCGGACAGAACTAGGAAACGTGAAATTTTGTAAGAGAAAGAATATTATGAGGATTTTCCAACTCAGACTTCAGTTTATAAAGTTTCAACTCAACTTTGATTGTTTATTTTTTCTTTTACTCCCCAAATTTTGGTTCATAAGGGCACAACTATTTGCTTTATCCTATAATATTGATGCTTCCAAAATAATAATACTAATTCTTCAGTTCAGTTCAGTTCAGTCAATCAGTCGTGTCTGACTCTTTGCAACCCCATGAATCGCAGCACGCCAGGCCTCCCTGT